>JADHZB010001099.1:102222-129707 GCA_015657535.1 Nephromyces sp. MM_2019
TGGACGTACTCAAGTGTATCTACACTCAAGTTGACGCATTATATCTAGTGTAGTTGCATGCTCCAACAACAGTCTACCCTGCGCGTGAAAGACGTCTTTCCGCTTCAGCTTACATAGCAAGACTGCCATTCCTTTGCATGTTCTTATAAGATAAGATGGCCATTCTTACCCCATTCATCAGCCAGCTGTGTGTGCAAACCTAAAAATTGAGCGTGAGTCTGGATCATAGTCAAGATCGGCTGAGTTCGATGAGAGTTGCAGCCAAACTCAACAGGGCTGAGCCGTACTCGACAAGATGACCTACCTTTGCAGGCCCACTGATATTTAGTGTATCATACCATGGATGACCCCTTTTAAGTTCTTTGAACCTATGGTATCACGAGTTGTAACTTCAAAGGGGCTACACAGGCTTAAAGCACCGGATAAGGCTACATAGCCATCCCATTCCATTAGTTTAGGTGCGAAAGCCCATTTTGGAGGGCAGGGTTTCCGGAGCTACGCACAATCGATGACCAATTCTGCTCTGCAGTCAGGTATTTTACAGGATATTATATTTCACAAAGAGTACAAAACAAGGCCACTCAACTTCCGAAAAACCAGCCAACATAGCATGCAAAAGTAGCTGTCATTTTCCACGCTATGAGATTATATTTATGGGGCAGCGCTAACGCCCGTTTAATTCAATCTATGCGTAATTTCAGCCGCTATATTTATTATTCTACAACGGTTATAAACTGTATGACAAGTGGACTTTGACATTCCAAAGCACAAGAGCACTAATTGTAGCTGTGCACAATTTTTTGCAAAAAATATATTTTCGGACTAGAGAGATTCCAAGGTATTAAAAAAACATTTTAGCTACTGCCAGAAAGCAGTAGCACAGGCGCAGCAGCTACTCCAAAGGATCAGAAGCAATTCTGTATTACGAGATTTTCATCAGATTGAAAAAGTAAAACCAATAGATCAGTGAAATGCCTCCAATCGATACTTCGCCAGTGGGTTACTGAAGGCGGGGGTAAATTTATCTAAGCCTACTATAATTAATGATAATTTCTTGAAGTATTATATATTAACAATGTGCTGCACCTTTTAATAATCCTATTATACACAAATAAATTATTTAAGGAAATTATCAAGAAGAGTGCGCTGTCACATGTCATGCAGAAAGAAGTCTTCGATGCAGCTGTTCATGGGATTATAAAGTAATAAACGGATGCTATTTCATATTCATAATGGGTCACAACGTAATGTCGTAAATGCCTAAATTCACAGCAAAATACTCTCCATTACTTTGAGCAATCATGCATCATTACAGTTGCATAGCGTCACAATTCTTCAACATCAAGGGGATAGGTCATAAACATAGCAGAACATAATTTTTAACGTTCATGGAGCCGAGATCACGCAGCTCTATGTAAAATCGCCAAGCTGTGTATCATTCCGCAACGATTTCAGCCGTATATGTGAAAATCTATAGTTTGAGTAGACTGTGTAACTAAAAAGAATATATGTTTCATGTTCACCGATATGATACCATATGTAGTAAATAGATTTGACTTTCACACAATAAATATATTGCTTTATAGACAGCAAGGAGCGTAAGCACTCCGCTGAATTCTTAATAGGATTATTTGGGGTTCCCGTAGTGTACCAGCGAGCTTCGAGCTAACAATGAGCACCTTCTGCTCAACTTTTACATTTGGTTACGGTAATATCAACTTTCTTCTCACTTGAAAATTTTTTTTACAGCTAGTCAACTGAAGGTGATATCACAAATAAAATCTAGTATCTTTTCTCATTGCTAGCAATTCAGTTTTGATACGCGATTTTCCGTAACATTTCCCAATGCATGCCTTTGACATAAGAAATACGGCAGTGAAGAGTATTTGGGCGGACACAAATAAATAATACAGAAAAAGAATCTGCACGCAGCCGCGAAATTAGCATAATTGCTTATAACGGTATACAACTCGGTTCTATAGTGAGATTACCCCCAGAATTTTGTGGTTCATACCTCAGATATACAAGTACTGAGATAACTGAATTGCCTAACCAAATTCACTGAAAGCGTTCGTAAGCACTATAGTTAAATAATGCGATTGCTAAATAATTACAGACCACTTCTACACAAAAGTTTCTACCAAGTGTACGTCATTTGCTGGAGAAATTCTAATATGCTGAAGTTGGCAACAGCATCGCTCTTGATAAAAATTCTAGTAGGATCAAGAAAAGTAGCTCATCTGCATGCCGTTTTAATATGCAAGTGTCACCAAACTCCATATAGCGCTGCTAGCACTATCTTCGCTATTTACGTTGGTGGAAAAGGCGATAGTTAGCATCATTTCTCACAAAATCCAAACTAGCAAAAATACTTGAGAAAAATTAAATCATGCAGGAATGTAATCCTGCAGAAAGTTTATAAAATATTAGAATAATTTTAAATGAGAGAAAGCAATAAAGCTTTTAAAAAAATTACTTTGCGCAAATAAATAACAAACCCAAAACAAGCATAGTAACAAAGGACCTCAATGTAACCCGTTGGTGCATCAATATTAAGGTAAACTTTTGCCACAAAGTTACACCAAATCGTAAAACATTCCGACAACTATTAGCATAAAGCTTAAAAAACACTTTCTAAGTGAATTATGTCATGAAAGGCTATCAAAAGAATCATCATTTGGTTTTATGAATTGAATTCTTTTTATTAAGTATATGCAAAAGAAAAACGCTAATTGGTTAAAAACATCGTCTAATTCCAGAATTATCCGGGGGAAATCTATAGAATAACATCTTCAAAATCCTTGTCACAGTACCTCAAAGTTTCAAAGTACTCCTTAATGGGAAAATGCACGAATACACTGCTATATCGAAGTGTCGCATAGCGGAGGTACCTAACTAGTTTGTTGAGAAAGTTGCCTGAATGAGGCATGAATTTCACTCTTTCGCCAAGTACTAAAAAGTCCTGGAGGCCCACATTTACAGGCATGGCAAAAATAGTAACGACTAAACAATTGATATGGGTGTCCTTATTAACCAGAGGCCATGTTCTAAAACTTTCATCCGCTGCAAAAAGTTCAACAAAAAAAAATTTTAATAGATGCAGTTGATAATTCGTGAATTCAAGCAATAGTAAAACGTTAGGTGCAAACATGCGCTCCTTCCGATCTCACACAGACTACGTCGATTAAAATACCAGCATCCTTACTCAGGTGCCTTGACCATACTTTCAACTATTGCACTCAAGGCTAGTTTGTACTGAAATACATATTTATTTTTTGAAAGCATATTTTGAGAGTCGATGTTTCAAAATTTAAAACATCTATGAAAGTTTCGATGCGGCAAAAATTTATTACCCTCGAAGTAAAATTTCATAGACCTGCCACTTATAACTACACATTGCGTCATACAATTTTCTTGCAGTGTATTTTTGGTTGTAGCCTCTAGTAAATGCATTTTAAAGTTAACTAGAAGCTACTTCTACGCTGAAACGAAAGGATATCCCGTAAGTAGCAACATAAACATATTTTTCAAGCCACTGACAAAAACATGTGAAAGTTATGAAGGGGAAAAAGAACTACATTAATCGCATAAATAATTGAGTTTGTATTAAGGCTAAGAATTAAAAAAACCCATGCACACTTTTAAAAGTTAAGCAAAAAAAATTACTTTCAGTAGTTAAATAAATTCTCCCACAAAAAATATCTACTTTACCAAGCTATACCCGTATGGCATGGAGCAGCAGACGTGAGACTAACTGGCGTTTCACAACGCCGCAGCATCCATCGAGAAATGTTAGCATCAGTGAAATATCGCTGAGCAACCGTCAAAAAAGCTGTTAACACAGTTAGAATAGAAAACTCATTATCAACATTAGGGGACACAGCAGACGTAGGCGCATTTTCGGGTATAGCAATATTCTTCTTACTGCGTTTAAGTTTTGAGGTAGCATAAAATGTGGTAGAATTTTCCTCATTTAAATCGCTACAGATATTTCCGTCCTTACAAAGTGGATGATAAAAAACAATTAAAGACAGCAACTCCTCTAGCTCAGGAAGACTACCCAGCACACGGAACAGGGTATCCTTATTCGCCTTTACACGCCCAGTTAGATCAATATCATCCGTGTATTTAATTAATAATCGCTTTAAGGAGGTAAGCACATCACTCAAAGATGAATTATTGTACTTGCGCACCCCACACTTCAGCTCAACTGATAATGTTTGTGGATGCTTGTCTATATGACTGTTTTGCCTCACATCTCCGCATACTGAGCCTTGGAGTTGTTTGGTTCCAGAAGCACATTCCAAGCTTGCAGAAGAATTCTTAGTACATACAGGAGAAGCTTCACACTGGCTTGCCGTCGAATGATCTTCAGCCACTTTCGACAGTACAGTCGGCTTATGCTGTTGATTGTTGTCCCTGCAAATTGAATTAAGGGAGGAAATTTCATCAAAAAATTTCCTCAAAAGTAAATAGCTTCAGTAATAGAGCGACCAGCGAGTAGATATTATATACATTCGTTTTACTTACACTTCAATGAATCTGGGAAAGGACCACTCAAACATACCTTGAGCATGTCGACTTGTAGTTGGCATAGGTAGCTCTCGACAGGCTATCATATTACCCCTTGATAGTATTATCCTTGCATTCTTAAACATGAAGCAGTATCTCTACATAATTAGCGAAAATAAATTTTGTACCCTCATTTAACTACACACCACTTTAACAGACTATAAATCGAAGATACTTTAGAATTCCGAACTATTTTCAAGCTTGGCTAATAACCTTAACACCACACAATTCCACTATAGGCTTAGTCAAGCTTATATACTTTTGATGCGCATCATAATGACTAGAGCGCTGCATCCACTAGATCTAAAAGTTTTCATCAATGCCAGCGTAATTGCACAGGCTGCCACAGGTTAAAAAACTTCAAGATTAAATCCAATACTAAGCAGAAAGAGTGGGCAAGTCATAGTTAACAAAAGGCTCAATAGCGCAAGGTAGAAGCAAAATGCACTTATTAAATTTCTTGAAGCATTGAAAAAAAACCTTTTTGGGAAGTACCATGTGGGCTTTTCGCCACGTTGGTCAGCATTTCTTGAATTTTTAATCCTATCCGCAAGGAGTATCTGCTGTGCCTGTATCTGGGTTGGAGTAAATTTATCTTCATCGTCCGAAAGGGACTCACGTAATAAATACTCTACAGTGGGAGGTGCCTCCTGAATTGGCCCACGCTGGCATAAGAGCAGTGCTTTCAAGCTCGGCGGGCACTCCTGAAGATGATGAGCTATACTGCGGAACAATGCTGAGTGCATCGCAACAGCGGCGGAATGTTTTACCAAAAAGCCTCCGTCACATTTTAAATGATTGTCCCAATTCAGCAAGAAGATTATTCGATTCCAGCCGAATCCCTCAGATATCTCAAAGATACTTTTGAAGTCTACCCTAACAAAATTCATCTAGTTGAGTTTGATGCTACCCTATCAGCCACCAGAGGGTGACGTGAAACAAAGTAAGGCAATAATAAAAGATGACATATACCTTAAGTGCAAATTTTGCGTTCCACTTTACTACACCATTTCAACTTAGCTTCGAATTATTTTCCTTGCAGCTGTGTTCTCTGTTTCCTGCTTTTATGGAGTATGTCCCGAAACTGTCATAACAGTGAATGCGTGGTCTGCAGGTGATGCCAAGAAATTTCGGCCGATTATTGAATAAGCAGAGCCCGGAACGCAATACCGGCAATGCGGAAACTGAAGTTATAGTCTGCTTGTACTTCTTCGGAAGCCCGAAAGAGGATATGAAAATGAGATTATCAAATTGCCAGGAGAAAGAGCGGTAGAGCACCATTACTCTTCAGCATATTAACATTACAAAGCATAGAAAATATCACGTCTACTTTATTTAGGCTCGCTTCTATATTTTAATGACGCTACGAATTGCTCAATTTTTTTTTTGGGTGTGTAAGTACATGCTTTAAACAGCTGCCAGGTGAATGCTGCAACGTACACTGGGGCCAATGGATCTGCACATCAGCTATAAGAAATATCACTAAGAAAACCAATATAATTTTATTTTCTGGAAATTAAAAAAAAACCAAAGTGTTCAAAGAGTAAACTAAATAATGAGCTCATTTTTGGTAACATGTATTGAATTATATACTGTGCGGAAACGCTCTAATGCAAGTATTTCTTAAGTTAAAAAAGTTTTCGCTCGCCAAAATAGACGTTGCGGATGTTTCGTTTTGAGGTTGCAAAGCAGTACCCATATGACACTACAACTCATAGCATAGTGTGAAGAAAACTGAAGCAAATACCTCTAATGCCTCCCATTGGTGAAGTGATATTATCGAAGTCTATACACCGATATATCTTGTGGTCAACGCTGATATTTAAGGAGTATTGTGCGATGGCATGTCTTATGATACGTTCGCACGCAATGTGCATTCGGATTCATTATGTGGAGTGAGGAAGTCGTGCTGAACGATGAGCTCCGGCAACGGCTCGACAATTCAAGACAAAATCTTTCTAAGCAGCACGAAATTTAATACATTGGGCGCACCAACTGCTGAAGACCGCGCTAGCTGTAAGAATTGGAGCTGCTCGTGCTTCTCTTCTACATTGTGTCGGTATTTTTGATGCAATATTTTTTCAGAATATTTTTCTTGCATCCTTTTCGAAAGTAAAATGATTATCTTCGAAGTTTGTTTCAATTTTTTTCTAGTAGCAAGAGCTATACAGTTTAGCGGAATGCATTCATGAGTTCTGTCATGCCACTAGAGTATTGCAAGCATTGTGCCTTGAGGGGCGCTTGCGCAAACGATAGAAGCAAAAAAAGTTCAGAATGCACCCTATTCCAACTCCCTAATTTTGAAGCATTAAAATATTGTCTTAGAACAAAATCTGAGTATTTATTAACAACTCAAGTAATGCTTCCAAGATAAATTATTCTATCCAGACTCACCGCAGCAATAATTGCTCAGACGATTTCTTGGTACCTTATGGTAGGATGTGGTAATGTGAATGCATGAGCCGCTATAAACGTGCGACGTCTGCTCTGTCCCAGCAGCAAAATTTCTGTTTGTGTGGCTGATGATAGGTTGTTGTTATTACTAATACCATACAAGAGTAATTGATTGCATATTTACAGGATGTGCAGGACTGCGTGTAACCAGCTGCAAATACAGGTAATAAACTTTTTAGCAAGTGCTTGGGAAACAGTAGAGCCACTCCCCCATCGTCAAAACGCGCCCCTAATTTAAGCCTATCTAGGACTTAGGGGAGATTCTAGGAATTCATTGCTTTGATGCTTCTACCACATAAAACGACTGTTGAATAGCCTAGAGCAGCATACAAATTTATTTTAAGATAACATTTCAATGGAAGGCAGTGTAAATATCGCGATAAATCTCTATAGACGATTAAAAGATTCGGTGATTACACTCGATAAGACTCTTCATATGTTTTTTTTAAAAAAATTTCCAAGAGGTAACGTGTATTATCGGTAAAAATAGATATTATTAGCTGTTCATACAAGTGCGAGGGGACCCCTAATCTCATTATGGTAATGACGCAGCTCAAACTGGTGAAAGAAAATGCACAAAAAAATACGAGGTTTTGTATTACACATCTTGCAGCAATTAGGCTCAGTAATCATTAACAGCGAAAAAGAAGTTAGGTCCGGCGTACTGTAGCGAACTTCTAAACATGGAAAATGAGCTGCATGCTACGTAAACTTTCTAATAAAAAGCGAATTAGCGGAATGCGGTAAAGCCATAGAAAAAAAATGCTTGTTGAGCGTTCGAGGCAAAAGTTTTATTCTTGCATTTTTAGCGAAGAAGTTCTACGGCCCCTGGTCCCATATCCCTCCAGTCGAAAAATTAATACTCGAGTTTTTTTAGTTAAGAAAAGCTGGCTGCCGCAACTTCCTTTGAATTTTTATGCAGCAGGCACTGTATTGAATTAAATAGAAAGGAGCCTCATTGCACACCCATTTTTTTGCTGTCATTACATGCTACAATATAGCTATATCGTTGGCATGCCAAGTATGATAAGGCCCTAGGAAATTTTTTGAAAGAATTTTTCAGATCAGAAAATCCTTCTCTACTAACGCCTTCAGTACACAAAAAAGTCCGCCTGTCATATCATGAATAAAAATGAGCTTGAGGGATATTAATTAGCCAACTTCGAATAATTCAAAATACATGGAAGCAAAAAAGTAAGCTCCCATGCCATAGATAGAAGCTACAAAATGAATATCCATGTTTTCACAGCTCCCACTCTTCGGTGGGCAATATAACGTACTAATCCTTTTTTGTAGACAAAGCACAGAAAGGAAAAATGTAAAACAGACACTTATTGTAGCTATTATAGGCTCAATGGAAGAAGGCGCTCATTTTTTATGATTTTTAATGCTCAGCTGCCTGACTTGCAAGTCGCTACTAATTTAGCTCGACGTAGGTATCGTAGTCTTTCCAAAGTAGAGATTAAGATTTCAAAACATTTTGGGATATTTGAAAGCAAACTTCCAAAAGCTGTGACTTGCCTCTTGCTCCTCCGTTGCTACCTGCATACGCCTGGTACTCTTCTAGCTGCCCGTGAGAGCTTTTTTGCGGTACTAATGTTTTCTACGCAGCGGGCGGCTTTAAGATTAAAAAAAACCTTCAAGTGAAAATAAAAGAGCTCCGTGCTGAAATATTATAGTCGATGGCTGTCTCAATTTAAATATATCTGCAGTTTTGCCCTAGTTACGCAGCCATCGCTGAGCTGTTGTTTTATTTGAGGCGACTTTAAGCTTCACCGCCAGGCCATCAGGCATGTGGCAAGATAGCGCCTGACAGTAAAGGTGTCGTGCACGTGGCAACGACATTATACCTGGTAGAACTGCTCATCTCCGTGTGGGTTACTACACCGCAGCTACGGAGCCATGTAAAGTCACATTAGCGAGAGCAAATTGCCCAAATTACTCATTTATTTTACGATTTAGCGGCTGCACCTTTGTGCCATCAAGACTTCCCAGCGTGCTGCGCCAAAAAGACCTCGAAAATTACAACGGTTACGGCTTGAAATGATACCGCTGGTGTGCTTCGGTTGTCCGCAGCATTTAGAGGGGGTATAGCTAAACCTCTCGAATTGAAAACTTACTTGATAAAGCTTACTGCAGACCGTGATCCAGAAGCTATTTTACTCTTGGCTGTTTTGCGGAGGGATTTTTCTAACGTTTCAAGAAATGATATACAGCGCAAATGTACTAAAGGTAAAATTCTGTATTAAGGACTTAAAATTTAGTATCTAGGCCTGTAAAATTTTGATGACAGAATTTAGTTCCAAAGGAGTGAATTTCATTTTGTTATTTTCTTGTTGGAATATTTATCGCTAATAAGAGTTAAAATAAATGTCAGACAGAAGTTTGATTTTCGAACCTTAGTATCGCAATAAGCAACCAAACTTCGTTATTCATTCTTCCCTCAGTCAAATCCAGAAGCGCCGTAAAGGGTGAGATGAAGGGCACTTACGAGTGACTCCTAGATTAAAGCCTTATAACGCGGCTCAATCAGTTGTGAATGAGCATGCTAATAGGAGCTTTAAAATGACTTTATAATAAGCCACATCTGAGGAAAGCAGGGAACACCTGCGTTAGGGCCTGCAGCGCTAGTTTGAAACACGAAAAAAATCGTAGACACAAAGGGCAATAGAGTATCCCGAAATTAGTATTTAAATTCGAGCTTGCAATTCCAAACAAGTGTCTTTGTTGTCCAATGGCCTACAAGACGAACTTATCAAGAGATGGCGCGCTTCATAATATATTCATACTATTTGCTTGCTTTTTTTATAACTATTTCGAAAAATGCAGGAGCCTATTGTGACTGTCAGCAGACAGGTAATAGGCTCTCCAACGAAGAACCTCCGAAATGTTCGCATAGCTTCGAGGCATTGGAGCTTCAGGAAGCACCAGGTATCAATCAGGGAGAAATGTATTTGTTTCGTATTACTAAAGTTTTGTAAGAGGAAGATATTGCAAAGCACACGAGCTAAAGTAGGACTAAATATAGTGAACCACGTCGAATTTCTCAGAACAAAACTTGATGCAGCATTTCACCTGTGTTTCATAATCAAAAAACTTCAATCACCCTTAGAGGTATCAACGTCAGAAAAGCTATCCTACTCATTGTAGCAACTCAGAAATTACATGATATAGCCATATACAATGAGTTTATGTCCGGTAAGCTGGAAAAATAGTATCGTGCCACCCAGATTCAAGCATAGCCCAGGTCCCACCATAGACAGTAAACCCACTTAATGTATTCTATTACATATTGTACAGCGCTCTCTCAAATTAGAAAAGATAATTTTTTTTAACTGGTGATAACTCATTTGTTGAAAAGAGTTTCCATAGTATTTGTTTTATATCAACAATACCTCAAGTAACTATAATGGGAAATATGAGGTTAATGGAAGTTTTACATGCGCACCAGCTGTCAGCCATAGAGAACACCGTGCTAAGAAATGTGAGATGATCATGAAATGATGTCTATGAAACGTCCTCAAGTACTTTAGAAACTGCAAATTATTCATTCAAAACTTTTGCCAACTGAGGCTTCTATCGTTGCAGCTTCCAGAGACTCTATATATAGAGAAGCATTCGCTCAGCTTCGAGAAGATATCGTCCAATATGGTAAGAGGGAACTTATCGATGACATTCGAAAATGGGAACTTGCTATTCCCGGCTGGCTTTTTAGCAAAAAGAATTTTAAAAATATTCCTAGAACTTGATGTGGTGCTTTTGTAATGGATCACCACATGATAAGTTTTAAAGGGTTAGCTAGCTGCGCAATACTAAAGGCGAAATTTTCCTTTGCTCCAATCAAAAAAATTGAACCCGTAATTTCTTGTAGAATAAGGCAGAGCGTAAATAAGACCCATATTTAAACTCGCCATTATAGCGCTAAGAGGATCAAGCAAAAACTTGAAAAACTTTTTTGTGGGTAGCTTAGTTTTGAAAGCTATTGTGCCCAATTCTTGCTTAAGTATGGGTGTATTTTTGTTAGGTGCATAATAGATTGAAGCATCAATAGTCATAGTCATTAAACTACGAGCTTCAAACAGAAAATTTTGGAAAATTCAGTATAAGTCATAACCGTTTTACCTTGAAGTTACGTTGATTATCGCTGCGACTCATAAGGCTTATTTCCATCTGATATACTGTAAAGTAATTATTTGAAGTGGCTGAAATAAAAATTATTTAGCGGTTATTGTTGCAATATTACAAACATATGTTTTTGAATATAGTCTAGGTGGTTTTCTGTGATCGTGGTTCATCTTGTAGTGCGTTTTGATGATGCAGATTTTGATGGTATTGCGGGTAATAAACTACTCCCTAGAATATCTGGCAACTATCTTTTTATGCTGTGGCCTATAAAAAGGGAAGAAAAAATTGAGGTGCTTCAAGAGATTTATTACGATATTGAATCCAAACTACGCAAGCCAGGTGGGAAAGACTTTCGATTTGAGTCAATATAAAGAAAAATAAAAATAATTTTGAAATGCTAAAATAATATAGGTTTTTTTGCTACGATAAATACTCAAAAGTATAAGAAAAAGCCTATGAGGGATAGAATCTTTAAGTGTTTGATATTAGAATCTGTGCCTTCAAAGTTTTTAAGGTTGAACAAAGGATAAACGCTGTTAAAGTTAGTATTATTTCAGATCAGTCATTGGTAGAAGCTTTGCTTGGCATTGTTGGCAAGCGGCTCTATGCAAAGAAGTCTCTAAAGGGAAATAAACTGATGAGGAAGGAAGCCCAAAAAGCGCTAGAAAGCTTTAAAGCTGTAAAAAAACGTCGGAAGAAAAAAAACAAATTCATATTCTTGATAAATTTTTTGTTTTGCCTTTATGCCTAACAACTTAAAACTTATTTTTGACCATATAAAATAATATTAAATTAAAATTTCTTTTAGCGAAGCAATGCTTTACTAGCGTGTTAAAAGTGTTACGTAAAAATTGAGTTTCTGCCTCCTATTAATTCATAACTCTTAAGTATTGTTTAGGATAAGATACATTCCCTCCCTGCGATCGTAGTTACATGGCGAGTTTATAAAACGCCATACATATTTTAGGGAGTTAGCTACTTTTGGCGTGGAATGTTTTCAGAAAATTAGATCATTTAATAGATAAGGCTATAGAAAGCTTTGGTATCAACAAGAAAGTTTATAGTTTACATGTCAATAGCCACAAAAGATGTGAAAGTCATGCTAAAGATATCCTTTTTAAAGTGACCTGGAATTTGTGGAGTTCCAAATACAGGACTGCTTTTCAGCTTCGTAAATTAATCGGAACGTATCATTTTCATTTTCTGAAACATTGGGCTTGAAAAAGCATCCGCTTCTATGTTTAAAAAGTCTTCAAAAATGTAAATTGAATTCTAGCTTTTGTGCATTTTTAAAAGCTCCAAAATTATTTTTTTCACGATTGTGGTTGCGTTTGTTTTATACTGCATCTATCATAAAAGGCCTTATTAAGTTTAGCCATTTCAAACTCTCAGAGCTACCCTCCTGGAAACTTACAAATGAATTAAAAGCCCATCCTTTGCTGGCATTGCGCTCCCTTATAAAAATTGCTGTGCAGGAAATTGCACCCAAAACTCTTGATTTAGCGGTTTTCAACTCAATTAGCATGTGCAGTTCTCCCCCCAAAAAAATGCGTGGAATTGTTGCAGAGAATAAAGAAGCTTTCGAGACAGGAAATAAGGTAGCCACTGGAGTGCTCTACGTGGGATTTATCGTAATAAGGGCGCTTATACCACCCGTCCTTCCCGGAGCTTTTATTTTTTCTTCAGTAATAAGCACCTTGTGTTTCGCAGCAATTCCACAGTTCTTTATTGAACTCGGGAAGCGCACACTCAAATTTTTGAAAGTGTGGGCAAAGAAGAAACTGTTTGAGCTAACTATACCAAAACATGCAGGTAAGTTATTTTTTCAGCTTAAAGTTTTTTCATAAATATTAACGACCAATTTTTTATCTTTCCTTAGACGGAATACAAATAGTGGAAACCCCTAAGAAGAGGAAATTAGTAATGAAATTTGTTTGATTACTTGGGTAGCATGGAATTGAAGTTTGCAAAAAATATTTTGCACTTTGAGTCGCTTATAAAAATGTTATATTTGCGTTAAAGCTTGGTACAAGTTTTATATTTTCTTTTCATAACCCCATGAAAGTACTCGTTTGTCAAGATAGATGTTACTTCTTACTGGATGAGTGACGGACTTATTGGTAGACGCTTTTGTATGAAAAGAATGAAAAAATTAACGCAATGTAATAATTAAGCCAACAGTTACTTTTCTAATTTTAATGATCCTCATTACAGAAAATATAATTCCACTGAGTAAAAAGGAGATAAAATTGCTTTATACACAGGATGCCCCATCTCTTCTGATGCTAGCATTTCAATTAGAGCCAGATTCTATAGATACTGTAAATTCAATTTCCTTTCCACTTACATTTTCCGCTAAAGTATTTGTATATTCCAAAGCTTTAATCAAACAGAAATTCGAAATCCTAAAGTATGATGAAGCTACTTTCTCCGCATACAAGGTAATCGGACGACGTTCATGATGTGGATATCCAGCCTTTTTTTTTGAGTAGTAAAAAAATTTCCTCAACCAAGTTTAAAGTCACAGTTAAGAATGTAGCTTTAGATATATATGCTTCATAAAATGCTTCACTATATTTTTTAAATTTAGTAAGACTTTTGAGTATAAAAAAAAATTTAATTCGTAATAAACATACTTTTCACTGCGAAGTCATTTTCCCCATATATAGGAAAATCATGTTCCCTTAAATTGCGATATTCAATGGCAAGTTCCATTTTTAAAAGAGAGCACAGCACATTTTTAAAGAATAAATACTGATTGAATATTAAGGCTACAGATTTAGTGTTAAATGTTTTTTTTCAGCAGAGTACACTGTTTTTAAAAACTCATTTTTCAGATCGAAAAAAAAGCTCGACAGATTCAAGCAGTGGATTGGCTCATACAGAATTCTATTAAATTTCATCTCCCAGCGTTTGCAGCTTTGTTTGCAAAGCAAATATATCTTTTATGTAAAGCAATAATTGGGCAATTTCATAAAGAAAAAGTTGCCCTTAATGCAATGCACCCCAACGATACAAAAAAAATATCAAGTTTTTTTAAAGGAGTAAAGTGGAGCATTTATGGTTCGTTATTTAACAAAGCTTCAGTCAAACTTTTTAAAGACTTGTTAAAGAAATCCTGCAAGCAAATCATTTTTGGAGCTACAAAAATAGGTTAAAAATTTATGCATGTTTTCTTCTGTCGAGCCTATATTTTACTTTGAAGAATAGCAGTTATATTGCTGGATATCGTGATTTATTATAAACAAAAACTTCAAATACTTTTGAAAGTTACGCATTTAAGATCGTTCAAGTGGATTTATTATTTATAACTTAATGTCTGACTTTATATGTTTTTAAAGCTGTTATTGTTATTTTCGGAAAAAGATGCTAGGTTGCAAGATATTTTTCCCACATTTTCATGATTGAAGCAAACTAACCAATATTTCATTCTTGCACTAACTTAAGAGTACAAACCACCAGCAAATACCTTTCCCACTATATTAGCCTGTGAAATATTTAAATAGCTAGAAATAATACGCGGCCACACCTGTCTACAGCAGTAAGAGATTCCCTAATTTTATGTGTCGATTAAAATGATTTCCAGGCCTTCTCCTCAGCACAAAAAATTTAGGAGTACCTCTATTACCAGATATTAGCAAAAAAACAAATCTGCAATCTTTTTTCAAAAAAGCTTTTAAAATAAAGAAAAAAGATCTATTCAGCCCCAACTTTCAAAGAGCACTTCTACGCAAAAAACTAACCAAAGCAACAAATTTAATTAAAGAAGGCTCAAAACAAATATTTAAACAAGTCATTGAGCTAGTCGATGCACACAGAATTTTTTTATCACAAGTATGCAAAGTTTCAAAGCAACACGGTTGCGTAGGAATCGATCAAGATGCAAATAGCGGAATGGAAATACAGTCATTACAAGAGAGAATTATCATATCTGCAATTTTAGCCTCTCATGAAATCCTGAATACTGCCTCAACTACTAAAATGGATAAAAAGGATTTTATTCTGCATTCCGTAAGCAATTTAAAAAGTTCCTTGGAAAAACTAGATAACAGCCTAAACATCCAAACTCAAGGTAATTAAAAATTAGGCTAAAGAATATTTGCATGAATCACTAGATTTTATATATAATTTTTGCAAAATGAAAACGTTGCCCCTAATATGTGCTAAAATTTGAGCGTTAATGATGAGCTTTTGACCTATTTTTACTTCTCTTTGCTGAGATCTTGCATACGCAGCATTAAAAAATCATGCAAGCATCTTCATTCCTTACAAACGTTCAAGTCAATGCTTTACGCATGCAATTTTCAGACAGCTTCCATCATAAATTTATTGCATTTCTGTCAGGTTTATCCATCAAATTCAAGAAACGGAAAAAAAATTCATAAAAGCAATTTGAAATTTACAAACTCCTCTATGCTCAAATGTTTTTCAAGTATGTGCATGTTGCTGAGTTACTCACATTTTCAAACTTTTCCATCAATTTTATGGTGACGCATATCCTTCGTTTTGTATAAGTTATTGTTTTAAAATGTGGATAAACTTTCAAAGCTTAAAAAATTATTAAATTAGATTTCGAAGCCTTATCATTAGAAAGTCCTTTTAATAGCGTAAATAAGGAATTAAGCAACTCAACTAGCCTGCTTTAAAGCTATTGAATCTACGCTCAAAATTTTTGATTTTGCACAAATTTTTCCATTTTACAGGATCAATGGGAAAAATTGACTCAAATCCTTTGAGTGCGTTTTCGTTCTATCAACTTTTCACAAAAAATAAAATTGATAAATCAACACAAAGTTAGTGATAAATTAAAAACAAAAAAGGCATGCTTCTTATATAATAGCCCAAGGATGTGTTATCTTTATTGCAGTTTAAATCCTGTAGTTTTTGGCCTTTAATTTACATACCCAAATTATTAATTTAAGGTGTTTATGCCCTAATTTCATTTTGGAAGAATGATAGAATGTTTCAATTAAAAGCCAATCTAATGCAGATAAACTTATAGAAAGAACGTTAAGAAAAATAAGAAATAAATAAGAAAATTCCAGCTTTTATAGGGTAAAAGATAACATGTTTAACCAAATAAAATTGTAATTTTTTTTAGAAATTAAGGCATTCAGTACCAAGGCTAAAGAAAAGCTTTTCAAAATTTTTTTCACAATAATGGCTGTTGATTCGATAGCAACAGTAAAGGAGCTTCTTTTGATTCTTGCCTCTTTGGATAAAGGCCTAGGCAAAATAACAAATAACTTATTGGAGGTTCTTGATAAACTTCCAAATCATTTCTCTCTTAATGGATACCAAACTGCTTTTTTGGGTGCACTGGAACAAGCAAAGCCAACCAAGTTTGAGCTAAAAAACTGCGTAGCGCTGTATAAAATATTATATCACCTAAACTTTATGTATAAGCAGCAAACCGAAAATGTAAGCAAAGACGTGTTTTACATGCTATCAATATTTGATCATTGCCTTATTTTATAAAAATACATGCGCCGTTAAAAACCCAACTGAAATAAATATTTTTGGTTTTTACATGAAATTTATGCTATTTTGATACGACAATAGGACAATTTAAGCTTTAAAAGCACTAAAAAAACTTATTTAATTGGCACGATACAAAGAGCTTAGTCCAAAACTTACCTTAGCAAAGAAAACATAATTTATTAAATGGATATGTTTTAAATAAAACTTAAAGGTTTGAAAAATAAGACTTTTGTATTCGCACAATTAGTGATGTGCTTGATGTAGCGGCTAAAAAAAAATAGGAAACTTGCATACTTTCTATCTTCAAAAACATCTCTTCTAAGCTACATAAAAGCTATCAAAATGCAGATTGTTTAAAAATATCTTGCCCTTCAACTTTAAAGACTACCGTCGCTGTATTTAAAGGTGGCAAAGCTGCGTAATTGAAAGCTCACATTGAATTAATTTAGGATTGTGGAAAAAAAGTTTAGTTTGTTTAAACTAAAAAATTTATTGTTCGTACAGGATTTTCTATCGGTGGATGCAATAGTAAATAATCCTAAAAGGGAGAAGAACTTTGAAAATATCGAGAAAGAACAAAAAAGAGCTTCACAGAGTAACTCTTATCTTGTGCTTTCAAATTCAAAAGGTATTTTTAAAAAACTGTATGTATTTTGTTACTTAAGTTGCTAGGTTGCCGGCATATATAATAACGTGATATAGCCAGTTATACCAGATTTTTAAAAAACAAAAGAAGTCGAGTGGCTTTAAAATGACTATAGCATGTGTTAAAATTCCTTGTGCATTACGAAGCAAAATTTATAGGCACTTTTGTTTGTGCATCAAGCTAGACTTGCTAACCCATTTATAACAAATTAATTAAAGCATGAAAAAATGATATTTCATAAAAATGCAAATCAGCTCTGATTTTACAGCTTTAAACGATATTTAAAACGCCTTAATCTTTTGAGCTTCTAACAATGATTAAAGAATTTGAACATATCCGCAGCACGAATAGCCTTAGTCAAAAAATGTATATGTTAATTGGCTACAAGGTAAAATATTTGAGTTCATCCCAAGGAAAGGGCAGCTTGCAAAAATCACAGAAGATAAAACTTTTGAGATTGGAACTAAGTTATATTTGGCCAAGTCACTTGGAAAAGACAACAAGCTTTTAGAAATATTTCGAAATTCGCAAGATGAACAAGCTCCAAGTTCCACTGATAAAAATAAAGATAGTGGTAAAAGAATAATTCTAAAAGGGAAAATGGTTAGCCACTTGATATAGAAAAAAAAAATTTTTCTGCTAAAATTCTGAAAATTGAAAGATATGGAAGGCATTGGGCTGCAGATTTTCAATTTTACTTATATACAGTCTTGGTCTAATAAAAATTATTCCCAGTTTCTTTTTAAGTTAGAAATATTTTAAACAGACTTTTTAGTTTAGTAGCTGTTTTCGTGCAAGAAAGTACTTTAAAATGCCTGTAATGGTTTATATGTTACAAAAAACAATTATTACATTATTTTTTGAAAGAAAATCAAGGTCAAAGTATCAACGTGATTTCATGTGTGACCAATGCAAAGTAGCCAAAAATTAAAAGTTAATTCTCAAAGCCTCAATTTTCATAAAAACTACTTGTAGAAGTTACATAAAGACAGGTTTGAGGAGTCCGTAACCTTGGCGACTCAAGGAATCCTATGGTCTACCAAAAAGTTTTCACATTATGACGCGGAGCTGGTAATAAGATAAATAATATAATGATGAATGCTCCAAAAAAAAATGAGTAAAATAATCATGCTATAAATTATTTATGAATATTATCCAAATGAAATCTTTTTGCAAACTAAGCAAAAAAAATTATTAGCTAATAAATAACAAATAAGAGAAACTTTTTAATAAGAATTATGTGTCACTAATATTTCGCTGAAATTTATTTTATTTTCTTTAATTATAGCATGGAAAGCAAATGAGTTTGCAAATTTTTATTTTATACAGATCAGCGCCTTAATAGCTAAAGCTCAAACATCATATTATCCCAAACAAAAAAGAGACCAATTTTACAAACGCTGCACACCCCAAGATTTAAACAGTGTTTTGATATATTTTGACAAAAAGGAAACCAATACCTCGGAAACTATAAATAAACACGCAGCTATAACTAGAGTTCTAGCCAAAGACGTATCACACAAAATTTTGGACATAAAGAAGCAGCTAAAGTTTTATGAAAATATTACACCATTATATTATCTTATGCAAAAGTATAGGAAGTTCATTTCACACTCGAGAGCTGGAATAGCACTACTTGTGCGTCTACGAGAAAATTTCTTTGAAGCGTCCAACGGAATCAAGCATAAGCAAGGCTCCAAAGAAACAGAAAAGCAAAATTTATATGATAAAGCGGCAAGACTAGCAGTCAAAAAAATAGCAGTTGCGTCTTATAATGTAACTCAGGTACCAGAGAGCAGAATAAAAAATATACCAGCAAAGTTGTGGAATATGCAAAAATTAAATGCTTAATCCTAGGCTAAAAGATATAAGACAACTTGGTTCAATAATGAGATTTTTTAATTGTCTTGAGTTTTGGTATTCATTACTCTTCTTTTTATAATCTAAATATCATTAGCTCTTATTTTTTTAATTTAATTGGCGAGCACGTAGTATGCTATTTAAATATTCCTGTTGGCTTATATAAAAATATTAATTTTATTTTTTATTGCATCTAGAGTTTAGACTCCGATAGTTTTCAAACTATGCAGACATAAAAGGCACTACTGAACATATAGCAAGCCGCGTATCGTTTTGATTTTCTGCTTTAAAAATAAGATGGAAAGTGTATAGGGTTTAAAATAATTGTTTAAAATTATTACAACCCTGTGGGTAGCTGCTATTCCAACAGAACTTTGCATATATTTTTGCACAGCGCATTCCATTATCTGTTTTTATTATATCTCTTGGTTTTTTAAAAGGCTTGAGAGCTCAACCTAAGGTTATTAAGTTTTTTCCTTGTTAGCAATCCAGTGTATAAACTTTTTCTTGGTAGCACTAAGCGATTACTCAAAATAAAATCAGAAACTGTAGTCACAAAATATAAAATAATTCGACTACTGAGATTTTGCAGTTATCAGAGGAAGAAGAAAAAGTGCTAGATACAATCTTTGAAAGTTTGAAAAAGAGCAAACGTGCACGAACATGGCGAGAATATTTTGGAAAAGCGAAACTTGACCAACACCTTTCTATAGAAAATCGCCTCAAGACGAAAATTTTGAAAAGCTTGAAGGCAGTAAGTATAAAATTCTCAATATATAATAATCAACTAGCCTAATTCTAAGAACTTTTTTACCTAGCCATATTATATTCCCCATGTAAAATTGATAACTAATTACAATTTTTGAAAATCTGTTAGGCTAAGAAAACCGCAATTTCGAAGTTACCAAGTTATTCACCAGTGAGGCTTAACCTAAGAAGGTGATTCATTTGAACTAAGAATGCTAGTATAGGAAATCAAAAAAACTTTTCATCAGGGTCAAAGCAGATGTGACTCGTAGTGCACAGCAAATAGAATAACTGAATTTAGACTCTGCTTGGCACAAATAATTGAGCATTAGGAGCCCTCATACAATGAATTTATAAGTAGCTATACTCTATATTATCTTTTCTTTCAGCTGTGGTATATTAGAAGATTGAAAGTTTTAGTAGCAACCAACTTTATTGCAGAAAATTTAAGTTTGAGAAGTGTTTGTCAAGATGCATTGGTTTGTTTCCTCTTTTTTATAGTTGAGTAGCCCTAGTCCTTTATATTGTATTGGAAAACAAGAAGCCCTTGTTTCGCCTAAACTTGTCGCGCAGGTATTTGAGGAAACTGAATCTCCATGAAAGCTTTTTAATTAGCTTATTTTTGAAGCATTTACCAGAAGAGCCTACTGGAAACTTGTTGAGCCAAAAAGAACTACAAGTTTATATAAGTTTGATTAATTTTCTCAAAGACTATATCGGCACTTTGAAAGACAAAGAAATATACACCATTGCTGACTTCATGAAAACTATGCCTCGCAACTTGGAGGATTCGCAAAGTAAGCGCTAATATGCAGATAAAAGAAATTTTGAAATTTGAGCATGCAGGCATTGTAACCTAGCAGCATAAAATAAGTACCACAAGGAGGAGTTATACAAAAAAAAAGATTTAATAGAACCTTACCCAAAAAAGTGACATACTAGCACATGCCCCCAAAACATTGATGCCTTATAAAGTCTTAAATAAATAATGAACTGACTATTTTTAAGTTTTAAACTAAACGGCAAATAATTTAGTCACATACTGGCAAAAAAAAAGATGCTTACGCTACACAAATAAATTTGTATAATATGTAGAACCAACTACTCGGAATGGATTATATGCTTCTTATTTTTAGCATAACGCAAATGGCAAATAGATAAAGTTTATGGATATACTCAGGTAGCTAGAGTAAAATACATGCTTTCAAGCTATAGTAGCCAGTTTCCTTGGCTCATAGGATTTATACGGATAAAAACTTCTGTGAACATCAAAATAAAAAGACTACGGCGTAAAGGTAGAATAAACCCCAACGTCGTAGGACCAAATAATAAAAAAACATCCGCATGTCGCTTTAAAAATTATAAAGAAGTATAAATTTTCATTTTTAAAGATTCTTTCGTGGTAAATCATGGCCTAGATTATTCAGCAGTTGCTAGCACCTAAAAATTTTGAAAGTATGAAATGCTAAATTTCTTAAGCAAGCTAATCTCTTTCGTCTAATGTTTATGTTCAAATAAAGAGAACACCGCCAAAGTTTTATATAGCATTGCCTTTAAAAAGCTATCCTCCACCAAACCTTATCATGAAATTATGTGCAGCCATTATAAGCGCTCTATTAGATAGCCGAATTAACGATATATCACATAACTTATCTAAAGGACAAACGGCAGATGAACTCAGTTTATATGATAGAGCTTGTGCTGGGAAAATGGCGGAAACTTCTGAGGCTACGATGCATGTCTGGATCGAATACCTAGGAATGCTACAACAGATTATAGAGGAAAACAGGCGGCGGTTTCACATCACCAACGAGTTAGTATCAGCAGTGAAACAACGGGCGAAGTCAACTCGGGAATATGATGACCTGGCTATGCTGGATGCTACCGAGCTGGAGATTATTGCTCGCACGCACTCCGAATTTAAGGTGGAAATATCCACACTTAATAGTAAGCATATATTTGATACTGCCTTTGAAAGCAGCGTTCGTCCATTACGACTAACTCAATTTATAAAGCTTTGGAAATTGTTGATGAGTTTCTTTGGAGTAATTAGATTGTTCTGCTGGTTGGCGATGAAAAGTCCAGTAATGTTAGGTGGGATGAAAAAGATTGTTAATGATTTCTGTCTGATGAGTGTATGTTCCAAGTGTTGCATAGAATCACAAGTGGCTGGTAAGTACGACGGCATCAAAATGAACGTCGTCTTGAACTTTTTGATAATATTTAAGCTTCTTTAGTCGTGATTTCTGTAGTGAAGTTACAAAATAATACCAATTGTAGAAATACCCAGCATATTTCCAGTGATTAACTGTCTTTCACGCTCTCTGACACATTGTTCATAACCAGGTTTAGTGTAATGAGGAAATTAAGAATAGGAACCACAAAATTGCACAAAAATTTCCTTTTTCGCTGAGAAAAATTTAACCCGTTTTATTGCTTTCCCTATCACGCAGCTTATTCGGCCGACACGCTTAGGCAGGGTTATACAGGAATATGTTGTTACATCAAACAGATTAATTTTTGAAACATTGCGAGCTGCCATTGTTGATGCGTTATACTTTAGTTTGGATGAACCCAGGGTTTTAAATATTATACTGGACTACTCGGCTTATGAGAAAACTGTGGCACTTGCTTATAGCGCAATAAGCAACATTTTATAGTTTATTGAAAGCTAATTCTCATGAACTAGGTCTGCATTCTGTCGATAAAAAAGGGTTGAGGAAAATTTTAGTTCAGTTTCATATGTTCAAACATATTTTGCGGAAAGCTTTGAAAAAAACTGCCGAAATGCAGCGATGCATCATCTTTGAAAACTTTTTTCGCTGTTTTGCGTACAGAAAAGTTCAGAGATGCGCTAAAGCAAGGTAAAGCTAGAATATATATGATGCATGAGTTGGATTAAGTCTTTATACTCACGAGAATTTTCAGTACCTTTTTTCATAATAAGAGTACATAATATATAAATATGTAGATGATACTGAAGCCATATTTCTATCTTTGCCTAAACGCACAAGCATCCAAGATAGCCCTACAAGATACAAAAAAGAGCCAGCGAGCATCGCAATTACGGGCCTATATAGTAGGAATTACAATAATTAGCGAGCAGACATATGCCGAGCTTATAAAATGAAGCAAACATTTCGGACGTACGGGTCATGATTTTATATGATAAAAAATGAACCTATTCGCGTTTGCGAATAGTTCTTCCCGACGGAATTACTAAGGCTGTCTTCTTCAAGCCTCCCCAAAGAATATTTCCGCATTGTCAACAGAATCAAACGTTATTGCTAATTTTAATTACGCAACTTTGAGATCAAGATAGGGCAAGTAACGGCCAGAAAATTGCGTGCGCTTCTTGCGAAAAATAATTCCTTGTTATTTCACTGCATCGTGTACACTTCGGAAATTACTATGCCTACTACATTAACTGGACATAAGAGCTGCCCGCTTTGATGTCGTCAAACTTAATCGATTGCAGCTTGCGTGACATATTATTTTCAATGAGCATGTGAGAGTAATGGAAAAATTATACTATGCAATTGCTGTTTTATATTCAGATAAGCTCAGTATCTTAGCGCAGATCGACCAGCCTGATGCTAAAGATACTCTGATTGGCCTGAATAAAAGCAAACTTTATGATTTAGAAGAGCTCAAGAAAGGCTTATTCCACCTGCGAGTAAATGGTTATATGGCTTTTAGGGCCACGATAGGTGATATTATTCGCGCTTATCCTTTAGCAAGGCTTGAAACTCATACTGAACCCGCAGGTAAAAACCTTGCAGAAGTTGTGATTTATGGCAAGGCAAATTTCACTCGCCATAAATATATCGTAGCGTTCTCTTCAGCTTAACTTTATAAACATGCCAATATGCTTGCGTATTAAAATTTTTGGCTTGATGGATTAAATTCCTTTGTCTCTGTATCAAATTAACACTTTTGCAATAATATATAGTCACGCTAAATTTCTGTGTTGGGGCACGAAGACACGATACTCGCTTTTACGTTGCAGCACTGTTTGAAAATAGGAAAGTATGAAGGTAGTATATAGCAGCGATAAATGTGAAGCAAAATAATTATACTACCGGCAGTTTTCCCATACAGATATTATGGAAATGTTGCATTTTTGGAATGAGCTAAAGGTTATTCCAAGAAAATCAAGGCAAAAGTATTACTATCAATATTTGCAACTTTTCAATGGGCTATACGCGCTGGATTTCGAGCTCATGCAATCCGCGAGAATGAAGGATTCAATTCAAAAGCAATGCTCCAGAGAGGCTAAAGTGTTTCCCATGAGCAATTTGATACCGCAATATATATCAAAGAGTTTAAAGGCTATTCATCAACTTAAAAAAAAGTTTTTCAATCATGGAATTTCTTTGTTCAAATACAACAGTACACATTTGCTCGAAAATTTGAGAGCGAAGGTATTTCAGGAAGTGCTAAAGCATGACATATTAATAGAAAACGTACGAAATATTGGTACTTTCAAAGTATTTCAGGATAAAATCCTCCTTGTAATCGACAAAGGTGATGATACTACTCAGTAAAAAAATTCGGTGCAAAAGAATTGCAAAACTTTTACACTGGAATCTAGTTGCAGTATCAAAAAAATTTTATCAGTAAAATTGAGACGTATGAAGCAGGCTTGGTGTTAATGCAAAGTACCTTTAGTAACAAATCAAAATACCGCATTTGTGTACTTGACATGATGCGAAGTCGGCAGTGGTTGCTTTTTAGTAAGAGTTGCTGCATACTCCTAGCATAAAGTCATGATCTCCAATAATTTATATATAAGTTATCATCTTTAAATAGAGAAAAAATAAAACTTTGAATCGTGCAGCAATGATAGAAGAATATCTCTACCTACATAAAAAGAATTCAAGCCGCCTTGAAAAGTTTTGGAAAAAAAAAGGCACCGTATTGCATATCAAGCGTAATATGTCAGAAGTTTGCAATGAACTTTATCCTCCGGAGTTGATCGAAATCATAAAAAAAAAAGATCAGCCATTGTATCAAAAAATGAGAAAGCAACAAAATAAAACCTTAAATGATACTGGCCTAAGGGAAACAACTTATCTATTAGAAAATGATGGTTTAAACGATGAATACCTATGGGAAAAAGTGCTAAAGTACAAGGCTTACAGTTACCGCCAGGAATATAAGAATGTAAAGGCAAACAGCCAAATTAATGATCCTTGGCCCACAATAGTAGGGAATCCATTTCAAAGTGCGGTGCATCTTATAAAAGTCATGGTAGAAGGTGAGTGAAATTTTTATATTACTTATATTAATTTGTCACTATATATCAAGTTTCTATCAAATTATTTCGGTAGAATAGCCGGTTATATTCAAATTTTGCTTCCCTTGACAAGCTGAAGCTCTCTTCAGCTCTGTGGATAGGAAGGCCTGAGGAGACAGTTTAGCTGGAAGCCAGCATTATTTCATTCATTTCCAATTTGTGTAAAATCTCACATTATATGGAGATCATTTTCAAATCGGTTTTACATTTCACCTTCGTTTTACTTTTAGCGTAGTCTATGCTCTTCCTGATAGAGTCCACAACATAACAAATTATCTTATTATACTCGCAAACGCTTAACTGAGATCAAAAAATAGGTAGATCCTGTTGCTTTTCCTGTAGGAATAGGGATCTACGAAAAAAAGAGGTACGAAGCCATGAGGTATTGCCTATAAAATCCAAAGAATTTTCTGGAGATAAATATCCAAAAAAAAATTTGTGATAAAAAAAAGTTGAAATTTTTTGTTAGTGCGTTAGTAAGACTTAAAATCTTAGATCAAGATAAGAAAAAATCATTCAAACACTGCCATTGATTCTACGCCGGATGGAAAAAAGGATAGAGGTCAATATTGAGGAAATTATCTGATCTGTTGTATCCCAAATATGCAGCATTTATAGATATAGGGAAATAACTTGTAAGGGATATCTTTATTTCATCAGGCGTTGTAGATTTCTTGTAACTTTTTCAACTACATTGTACGGGATAAAACATGAACTTTGCAGGTTAACAAGTGTAATGAGAGAATCTTCTATTTTTTGTATTATTTTGGGCCATGTCATGAGAACTGCTGTAAACTCGAACAGTCGAACGGTAAAAAATTCTTGAAGTGCACTCTTGGGCATAAAAGAGGCGAAATAGAGTTGGCTAACCTGGCGGAAACTATTACAGTACAATCTACACTGAGACAAGCATCAAGGAAGATATTGCAGCTTTATGATAGATAAGGAAGTACAAATACCTGCCGTGATTCCATCATAGCAGTTTCAATCCGCGAGGGTGAGGTTTTAGAGGGTAAAACATAGCAGTCATTTTCCATGTGATCTGCACGAGGCAGCGCAACATCTAGTATTGCTTTGTCCCTGGTATCTGTGTTGCCAGTAAAAATTAGTACACTCCGGTAATGTGAAATATTATCGCCGTACAACTGTCGCTGCAAGCATGAAAATAAGGTGTGAACCACCTTTTGAACCAGAACAAATTTTGCAAAGCAATAATTTATCCTTCAAGTCTACTAATGGGAAAAAAGCTCTTAGGTATTTATAAATTCTACATTCACGCATAATTTTAGCCACATTCTTTAGCAGAATATGACTTGCTTATTAAATATGTCACAATAAGCTATATATAGCAAGTTCATATTTTCTGTGCATACTCATTACATTTAGATAAGAAGCAAGCGGCTGAAAGAGCATATCGCGATGAAATAGTGTCACAATCGTATTTTATTTATGGAATGCACTGGGTAATATATAGTTGATAGCAATATGGTAGTAAAGAGTTTACAATATATATAGTAAGTCACGGTTTCACTAGTTTTTGAAAGTTTTTTAATTGTACCACATGCCATAGGCATACTGGAAGCAAACACCTCAACCATCCTGAGAATAGTGAAGTGACTTTCCAGCCTGGTAGCTTCGGAAGGGAAAATCGTTTGGCGCAGGTCTTACGCAATCAAGTAAAAATGTAGGTAACTCTATGTAGCATATACTCCACACAAAAAAAAGTGTGCCCAAGTACGGTTTAGCACGCACTTGTGCATATGCGAATGCAAGCGGCGTGAATATCCCGAGGGTCAGACTAATTTGCTTCGGGGAAGCGCAAGGAACTTGTCTAGACAGCACAATGAAACGGAGGATTTCCAAGGCTATGCATGAAGCTAACTAGCCAAATAAAGCAGCCACCTCTTTTGGTAAACCATGTTAGTGCAAAAATATATTGCCATAGCTATAATAAATAGCAACAAGGCATATGCTAGCACGCTATAGAAGAGGTTGGTTCTTCTGTTATTCCGCACTGCAGAAATTCACAGATGCAAGCATTCGATGTACCTCCCCGTTTACCAACCAATGCCAATCTCAAGTTCGTTTAAGGTATTTCAAGTTTGATCGGTTTCAATCTACACGCACAAACACGGGTATGTCGTGACCTTTTCCTAGGCACACGAACCCGGCCAGCAATACCAAGCCCTTCGGCACCCACGTTGTGATTAGCGCCTAGCCGTAGCTTCCTCACATACGCACACACACACCGTCACAGTCCCTCCTGTGGCCGCGCTCGCACACACACACACACACACACAC
>JADHZB010001100.1:0-65848 GCA_015657535.1 Nephromyces sp. MM_2019
GGAATCCAAGACACGCACACATACCAAAAACACACACGCGGAATCCAAGACACGCACACATACCAAAATCAAACCAAAAACACACACGTGGAATCCAAGACTCGCACACATACCAAAAACACACACGCGGAATCCAAGACACACACACATACACACAAACCAGTAAATTGTTTTTTTCACTTTATTTTGCTCCTCTGGTTTGTGCTTTACGTTATTCGCCCAAATTTTCCTTCTTCTTTCTTTTTTTTTTCAGAGCATGTTTTCTCTTCACCACTTCACTTTAGAAGTGGAGTTTTTTCAAAAAATTTGCTGGTTTATCAGCTATTCTATGATCCTATAGATTTGATTGGAAGAGATGGAAACTTTGTGCTTGGATTTGGCTATGTTGGTGAGCAGTTTTCGTATCAATTTGCAGTGAAGAGGATAAACATTTTCTTTGATTTTACTGTTTTTTACGGACTTTGTATATCTTTTTTTTGTATGCTTTTTCTTCATCTTTTTTTTTAAATTTCCGTTTGATAAACTAGTATTTTTAGGCCAACATAAACTCTGAATATGTGCATGTGTGTGTGTGTGTGTGTTTCTGTCTGTCTATGTGTTTTGTGAGTTTTGTCCGTATCTACGTATGTGTCTTTTACGTTTTATAAGCATCTGTGTGTGTATCTTCTATGTTTTATATGTATCTATCTTTGTATGGATATTGAGGGCCTGATGTATATTCATGTGTGTGTATCTTCAAAACATTTTATATGCATCTGTTTGTGTGTGAGCATAAGTATTGAGCATTCCCAACATTCCTCATCTGGGAATTGAGCAGCTATGCACTAATCAGGCTCTTATTCATGATAGGCTTATAATTAAGCTGCACAAACACACACATACGCGCACATTGAGTAGCTTTCCCACACACACAGAGAAAGTGCTTTATCCTTAACTGAAGAACTCATTCAATTAAAAAAATCAAGTGAAAAAGCACACTTTCGCCTTCTACTTTCATTTTTTGTATGTTTTCTTTATGTTTTTGCTGTTTTGTACTTTTTGTCGTTAAAGCTGCTCTTCTACTATGTGTGTCTTTCAGGAACACTTCCTCATGATCTTTGCATTGGTTGTGGGCAGTTGTGGAATTGCTTGATGGATAAGCAGGAAAGCAGTCAGTTGTCATTGTCTGTCTTTAGTGAACGGTGTGTCGACTCAAAGGATACTTCAGGTTATACACACGCATTTCTTCCCTCTTCATGAATAATCACACTTTCTGATGCGTTTTTTGTTTTTACTGCGTCTGTGTGATCTTTTGTATTGGAAATTGCCTTCTTCAATGTATTTTGGTTTATTTTCTCACCTTCCCATAAAAATCACTGAAGTTGAGCGTGTGCGTTTGTTCATTTGTGGAAAAAGCAATATCCATCTTTGGAAGTAGTATCTGCGTTTGAGTATTGTCTTCAGCTGGAAGGTGTGTGTGTGGATGTGTCTGAGTTTGTGGATGTGCGTATGTGTATAGGTGTATGATTGTAGGCCCGTATGTATGGGTGTGCTAATGCCTGAACGTGTAGATGTGTCGATGACTCTGTGTGTGTCGGTGTATGTGTTTATGCTCTCCGATACGCTTGCTCTGAGAAGTTTCAGCTCTGTCCAGTCTTTTTGGCGAAACTTACTCCTTAAAGCCTTTTGCCATGCGAGTACGCATTGAAAAATACGGACTGGCATATACTTTTAATTCTGAATAAGATGTACATACACCTCTACACACCTTCTAAATGAGATGCATATGCACTATTACGCAGTTCTTGTGCATTCTTGCAAAAACTTCTGTGTGTGCGGATTCTCTTGTTATCTTTTTGTGGTAGGAACTCCTTCTAATGACTTCCAAATACCCCTGGCTTCAACTGGAGGGTTGCCTTATTGGATACTTTTGTTGAAGCAGCGATGCAATCTTCTCATTGAGTTGGGAGAGAGCCTCACAGTTTTTCTTGAGCCTGCAGAAAATCTACAGAAGAAGAAGCGACAAGTGTATGTTTGTGTGTGTGTGTGTGTGTGTGTATATGCGTGAGAGAATTGTGATGTGCTGCTATGTGTTTATTTGTGTTCTGCTATGCTTACAGCCCTGCCAAAAGATCTGCTGTGTATGCAGCTCTATATGATTCTATATGTATGTGTGTGCTGCTAAGCATGCGACCCTGTTACTGCTGTGTATGCAGCTTTGCCTGCTACTATGTGCGTGTGCTGCTTTGTGCAGTACTCTCAATGCTACCATGTATGGAGCCCTTTGCTGCTTTATGTGTGTATATATGTAAGCGTGTATGAATATGTGTGTGAAAATGTGAATTAGTACATGTGAATGTGCAAGTGTGTCTGAGTGTGTGTGTGTGTCTCTGAATTTCCCGTGTGTTTGAGTGTCTATGGACACATCTAAGTGTGTGTATATTAATGCTTTTGAATGTGTGTGAGAATTTCCCTCCTCATTTGTTTTGAAGGATTTTTTTTTTGTAGATTTTCTGGCTCTGAAAAGTACTGGCCTGGTTTGCTTCGTATTCAAATTGTAGAAGATGATGGAGTTCGGGATGATGTTAAGCGTTTGAGGGATGGGATAACTCCTGTGCAGTTTCAGGTTCTACTGTGCAAATTGTTGAATATCTTCATAAAAAATATAAAATTCCTCCATTTTTTATGTTTTTTGTGTGTTTGAGCTGCTGACTGTGTATGTCTGGCCTCTATGAATGTGTGTAGCCTCTCTCTCCTTTTAGTTTTATAGTGACTTGCTGCTTCCTTATGGCTTTAAAGCTCAAAGAACACACATTTATTCTGTTTCATCGAAGTTTTATTTTGCTATTTATTCTTTTCCTTGAAGCTTAAACTCTGTATGCTACAAGAGATTGTGTGTGTGTTTGATAAGGTCCATTATAGGCTGTAGCTGCTGATTATGTAAAGTGCACAAAACAGAGATTTCATAAAAAGTCTATAAATGTGCTTTTGATATAGATTGTTGCCTTATATATGTGTGTGTGTGTGGGTAGAAGGGTTAGTTCTTAACTGTGTGCGAGTGCTTAACTGTGTGCGAGTGCCTAACTGAGTATGCACGCTTAATAACTCTATATGTGCTTAAGTATGTATACTTGACCGTGCATATACACTTAACGCTGTGTGTGCTGAACTGTTTATGTATGCTTAACTGCATAAATTTGCTTCACCGTGTGTGTGCTTAACTGCATAAATGTATTTACTGTGTGCTTGCTTAATTATATGTGTGTTTTATTTACACACATGTATATTGCTCCTTAGTAAGCAAAATCTTGTTTTATATACGGCTCTTATGAATTTTGGTGTGTATGTGTGTTTTTAGGTAGATCCAAGGCCTGAGAGAGGCAGGAAGAAGGTAGCAACCCGAGGAGAGAGGCCTATTGGAAGCGAAGGAGCTGAAAATGCACCTCAAAATGATGGTGGTTATGCTATGGTTACCCAGGGATTTTCTGGCAGCAAAAAAATACAGGTTTATGCTCTGTGTGTGTGTGCTTTGGCTTTTGAATGTGTGTAGGTGTGCATAAGCCCTTTTACTGTTAGCTTTAGCGCTAATTATGTGTGTTGCACATTGTCTCTTATGCTCTACATCAAACTGTATGTGTGTGTGCATGTGGTGCTCTCTTGTATTCTCTCCAGAAGTAAGGCGTATTCTTGCATCACTCTCTTATTCTCTCCATCGAATTATATGCGCATTTGTGTGTGTATAATTATGTGCTGATATCGCTCCCTTTTATTCTCTCCACGTTATGTACACGTGTGTGTGTGTGTTTTTTTTTTTTCTTTTCTTTTCTTTATGTGCTTGCACCACTCTTAATCTCTTCGAAAAAGCTTTTTTGTGTGCATTTCTCTGCTGATACTCTCATATCTTTTCTATCGAACCATGTGTGTCTATTCGCTTAAATCACTCTTTTTTTCTCCCCGTCAAAATGGACTTATCTTTCTCTGAGTGTGTGTGTGTGTGTGTGTGTGTGCGCCTTCTTAAGCTTCTAATCTCTTTTAGTAGTTCACTTCTTTCTTCAGGTGTATGTACATCTTTTATTTTTTTGCCACCCCGCTTGCCTATCATACATTCATTGAATATTTTCACACCTCTTTGAAGCAAATTTAACTTTTGTTTCCCCTCAAAATGCTGTTTTTTCTCAAACTTTCGTGAATATGGGGTGGCTTGTGTGTGGTGTGTGTGGGTTGCTGTATATGGTATTCATCCTTTTGATTTTTTGCTCCATCTTTTCCTTTTCTGCAATCTTTTTTTTTATAGGCAAATTCACTGAAATCTGCTGTTTCCACTGTATAAGACTTGATTTCAAGCCACTCTTTTCTTCTTTTTTTTGCAGTTTGTTGGAGAGCTCTCAATGAGCGATAAGAATCTTATTGAGACGTTTAAAAAAGTAACTGTAGGAGCTCACCCAGAATATCTTCAATTAGATAATAGATCTTTGGTAGCCAAAGTGTGCAGCAAAACAAAATTGCCAATGTTATGGATAAAGGTAGATCCGGATTTAACGTGGATTTCTAGGTAAAGCGTACTCCGTAGGCTTGAAGATGATCTGCATATAGTTTGTAGGCTTGAATGAGTTGCTTAATATGTAGTTTTGGAGGGGTTTGTTGGCCGGTTTTGTTGCTTTTCAGGGGACGAAACTAGGCTGCTCAGTATGCGTGTGTGGCATTCAGTGGCTTATTCTGAAAATTTTCCTGTAGATGTATATGAATTGTTTGTAGTGTAGAAGAATGAATATGGTGGATGGTTGTGTGTTTGTTTGTGAGTATATTTTTTTTTAGTATAGATCCGGGGTGTGTGTGAATGTGTTTTTGGTAAGTATACTCCGGGTGTGCGTGAGTGCATTCTTGGTTGGTATGAACGAGGTCTGTTTATTTTTCTCAGTATACACCAGGTGCTTTTGAGCGTGGTTTTGATTAGTGCACACTAGGTTTTTGTGCGTGAGTATCTTTTTTGTTCGCCTATAAATGGTGCATGTGTGTGTAGTATCTACGCTTCACTCTTTCCCTTTCGAAATGTATCATTTCTATAAGCATCACTTTGCCTTTTATTTTTCTCATTTTTTGCAGATTCAGGAGATGCCAGAGTGGCAGCATGTGGGAGCAGCAGCTGCTGAATGATAGCAGTCCCTGCAGTCAGCTGGAAGCTATCTTCGCCCTGTCTCACGTGCTACAGAATCACCTCATTAGATCTGGGGACTCTGCTATACCTGGCATAATTGAGCAGCTTTCAAAGGCCTTGGAGCAGCACAGATGGCATCCTTTTATACGGTATATGAGAATATTATCATGCTAATAGACTGTGTGTGTGTGTTTGTGTGTGTGTGTGTGTGTTGTTTCGATGTTTTTTACATTGATATTTTCATTCTTTGAGGAAATGAATAAATTAGAGATCTGCTTCATATGCGTGCATAGCTTTTGCCAATTCACTGCGAAAGGGCTTGTGTGCTGTAGTGAAAGAGCTTGTGTGCTATCGAGTGCTGGTGTGCCATAGTGGAGTGCTACATAAAAAGCATTTTAGGGTGTCGTAGAATGTTCTTGTTGTATGGCTACTTTCCTTTGATGCTTCTAGCGTGTGAATATGCCTTCCTTTTACTGCGCCTAGAGGTAGTACCCTCTTTGGAAAACCCTCCATATGTTTTCCTGTTTAATAGCTGCTTTTTGTGTCAGTACTGACAAATTCAAGATTGCACACATGAATTTCTGAGGATATATGCCACGGGTTTTAAAGCTCTTTCTCTCGCTCCTTCACTCTCATTATATCTGTCTTGCTTTCTCTACCTTTCTTTTTCATCCTATCACTATATATATCTATCTCCCGCTTTTTTTTTCTTATTATTATATATATATATATCTATATCTATCTATCTATCTATCTATCTATCTATCTATCTATCTATCTATCTTTCCCTCTCTCTTCCTCTCTTTTTTACCGTCTCCGTCTCTTTCAACCTCTCTCTCTCTCTCTCAACCACTTGCACTCTCTTTTTTTTCAGAGGCTATGCTGCTTATGCCCTGGCATTCATCCACAATAGAAATCCTGCGGTTTCCACTTCAATTCGAGAGATCTTTCAGAATTACATCATCAAATTCCACTCGAAACAGGATTTTGAGCTGAAATTTTTTGCTCAGCCTCTTCCTAGTGAGATGAGGTTTCTTCAGTATTTTTATAGGGCTGTTTCTCTCTTCAAAGACCATAATGGCATGTGAGTGCAACGAAGAACAATATATTGCAATTTGTGTGTGAGGGGTGTATATAGCCTAGTAAATCTGGGGTAGGTTAGCCTCATTGACTGTTTTGAGACTTTGAGCTGCCCTTGTGCTTTGAGAAGCATGAAGGGAGACTGCCAAGGATGAACTGCCCTCCAGCAAAGTAGTTTGTTTCTGGTGTTTAGGGCTTTTGTTAGTGGAAATCTAAATGTGTGTGCGGAAACGACTAGTGGCTCTCCAAATGTATGTATGGAAATGGCTAGTAGCTCTCTAGAAGCCGGTGGTTTCTTTGATAGCTTTTTAAGGCATTTTATATGAGTCTTTTCGTTGATGTTTTAAGTAAGAGTTTTACGGCCTCCAAGGCACGAGGGTAAGCAATGCAGCGTGTAGGTAAGGTGTATATACAGGGCTCGAGATGCCTATAACCCCCCTTATTCAAGAAAGAAGCTTTGATTAATTTAGTCGTTGTATTAGCTGTAAGAGATTGAGATTACTGCAGTAATGAAGCATTCTTATTTTTTGCTTTATTCCATAGTAATATCCGGAAATTCTTACTGTAGCGTCAGTGCCTTTGGGTGGTGGATTTCTTGTGCTTGTGTGTATGTTTTTCGAGTGATCTCAATGCTTTTGCCAGTGGATTTATTCAATGTATGTGTATTTTTGCAAGTTATGATTTTTGTGTGTGCATTTATTCAGTGTGTGTGTGCTGGTGGTTTCGATACTTTTTGAGTGTTTTAATATAGCTAGGCACTCTTTGAAAAGCTTGATTTCCTTGCTCTGCCTAGACGCTCTTTATCGCTTTCTAACCCTTTTACTTTTCCTGTTCGCCATCATATTATGGGCGCTTTTAAAGCAGCTGTAATGAAGGTATCACCACCTTTTGTTTTGCTTTTTCTCTCTTTTGGATTACTATGACTCAAGAGCCACTTTACTTGGATTTTTGAGAATTTGAAAAGCTTCAGTATCTCTCTTCCACGGAAAGCCTTAGTGTTTGAAGTTGTGTGTAAAAAAAATTGCATGTAAACGTGATTCTTTGTTTTTATCAAGAGAAGTTGCTTTTTCTTTATCTTCTCGCTGAAAGTGTACGTTTTTTGCACTTTTTACTTAATCTTACATATGCATGATCTTGTGTACATACACTCCCTCCAAATGCTTTCTCTCCTTAATTTCTGTGTCATTAGATTTTTTATATGGCTCGTATATAATACTCTATATGTGTGATGACATTAGCTCGTAGTCTGTGTGTGTCTGATTACTTTACATTAGCTCTTAATCCGTGTGTGTGCCTCATTAGCTCACAAATCCTCTTACTCATGAAGCACCCGCCCCCCAAAATTACACTACTATTCACCTTTTCTTCCCCAAATTTTGTAGGACCCCTTCGGAAGCCATGCAGCTATTGATTCACCCCCTCACATGCATCGTCCCGGAGACTAAAGACGCTGATTTTTTGGAGTTTTTCGCCCTTCTCATTGAATGCTTTGCCAACGTCTCTCTTCAACATAAACCTTTAACAAGCTCAGTGGAGCTGAGAAACCGTTACTACGCCTTTTTACGTAACAGTAAAGTAGAAGGCTCTTCGTCTCCTCAACATAGAGGAAGCCAAACTGAAGGCAATTCAATGGATATCAGAGAAGAAGCGACTAAGATGGATGAAGCGAGCAAGATTTTTGGTGGAGGAAGTCTCATCACACAGTCGCATGATGGAGCTCCATATACATCGCCCTTAAACCTGGGAGGAAGGCTTGCTGATGAGCAGAGAAGTGGTGAATTTGAGGCTTCAGTGAAGCTTGAACTGCAAGCTAATAAGCAAGCCTCCTACTTGGAGGTGGCAAAGTGTGAAGAAGAGAAAAGTAAGCAGAGAGAACTGGTAGGAGGAGTTTCAAGGCAGCTGCTTGTAGGTGATGACAGTGGTGGGTTAAGATCTTCCGATTTAGCAAGGAATGGAGAAGATAGTGATTTGGATGAATCTGCTCAGAGTGAGTTGAGAGGAGTGAAAAGCTATTTTTTCGCTTGCTCATTGCTGTGGGAGAGTTGTAGTTTTGATATATTATAGTTTGATGTTTATTCGTATGGGATCATTTTTTTCTTTTATTAGATGCTTGAAACTGCATTTTGGGGTTGCCAATATATCGTCGGGTGTGTGTGTTTTTTTTTTTGTGCATAGTTTAAGTGGCAAAACTGCACCCCCTCCTCTCTGCAGCAACTTCAAAATTAATGATATTCCACAGCCCAGGCAACTGAAAAATGAATTATAAATGTGTGAAAAAGAGACAAAAAACGACTGTATAGAAGTAGTTGATGGAGAAGTTGTGTTTGCTTTTTTCTCGTGTGTGTGTGGATGTTTGGGCTGTGTGTGTAATAATGTGATAAATATACACTTTAAGTGTACACAGGATGTAATAAGCATCTACTTTAAGTGTGTTACAGGCTCTCCTAGCATGCATAATTCTCCAAAGTGTGCCACAGGCTTATCGCATACTGAAGAAGATACCTTGGATGAGATGGATCGCTGGATTAAGAGCGACGCATACTCTGATATTGAAGTGATTTGGTTGAATATTTGGAGGTTTTTTCGTTTAGATAGCATAAAGGGAATGTCGAGTCGCAGAAAGGTAGAGGCTATTTGCTGTGTATTGTGTGTTTATGAATGCTTTAAGGTGTATTAGAGTATCAGGCTTAGCCGCTTAAATCTGCTCTTTTCCGGACTGTGTGTATGAAATTTTTTTGTGAACTATGAAAAGTTCATGCCCACTGTAATGTGTTTTTGATTAGTTTTAGCGTGTGTGTAGCGCTATGCACACCACAAAGCGAGCGAAAAAACACTCGAAAAAGCTTTTTCGAGTGTTTTTTCGCTCGGATAACTTGAAGATACATTAAGCATTAATTTGTTGCTTTGAAGAGCGTTGAGGCCCGATTTATTGAAGGAGCTAATTTGTATGCTGTTTGAATCCAATGCCAGATGACGCTGGGATGCACTAATTTTTCGTTTAGTAATTGTTTTTTTTGTATTTTTTGCTTTTAGTTTGATGGCTATTCTTCCTCCTCTTTGCGTTTGTGTGTGTGTGTGTGTGTGTTTTTTTTTTTTTTTATTCGGTGCCTTCAATGCAGATTAAGCTGCCTTATTCAAATACCTTTTGCTTTTTTTGAGGTTGCAGTGACTATGTGGGTGTGAGGCCGTTGGATGAGGTATGGAAGATGAAGTATGGGGGGTGAAGATTAAGAACGCCGCCATTCGGGTGAAGCTGTTCATCAGATGAGCTACCTTGCCAGTTTCTTTGAGCACTTACCAAGTTTTTCATACTTTGAAGTTCTCAATCTGATAGACCTACTTTATACGAGTTTCCACACCTCTGCACTCCATGTTAACTAGATTCTCTGAAGTATTTACTTTACTTATCCTCTTTCTCGTTAAAATTAAGAAAGATTCAGTTTGCTTCATATCTCACCTGACTGTTTGCAGGTAATAACGTGTGCGTTTCTTCGGCTACTCACTAGACAAGCTGCTATAAGAGATATGGCTAGGTTTAAATTCTTGAAGGACCCAGATTTCCACTTTCCGTTAGATTTGCTGCTGTTTCTTCCCTTAAAAGGGCATCAGAGTTTGTCTGAAGATGCCATCAACTTCCTGGAGATGCATTTTTCCTATTTTGATCACAACGTAAGCGTCCGAGAATTTTTTGTGTATGCACACGCACAGTATAGAGAGGCATTTTGCTAGAGAATGTGTTATTTATGTGTGGTTTATGTAAAGCTAGGGGGTGATTGAGTATAGAGCGATGCGTGCGAAAACTTTTCTACCAGAGAAGCTATATAAAAATTTGATTTATAGGAGGGGAAATACGTGGAATTGTTTTAGTTTTTTTTGGCGATGCATATTTTGGCTTCTCTTTGTCTCTCTGTAGGTTAAACGTCCTTATGAAACTGCTTTAAGTGAAGTAACATAGTTGCTCTAGAGAGTTGCATATAATGAAATTGAGTTTTTGATTGTTTATTTTTGTTTTTTTGCAGAAAGTAGAAGCGAGAATCATAAACTTCATCTCTCCCTCAATTTGTATTAGATTTCGCTGTATATTGAATTTTTTGTACAAAGTTGTGATTAAGGAGTATCAAGTAATGGTGCTTGTGTGCATGCGTATGCTTTGCTCTTTTACCAGCCTTTGAGCTTATTATTTCGTCTCTAGATCCGAGCAGAAATATCAAGCTTGAAGCATTTTCTTGTATTCGAGAATTTTTTTTTTAAAGAGACTGATTTTTATATACTTTTTGTTTATTTCTGCTGTGAAGATCTTGGAAATACTCTCTTTTACTGAGATTTGTGTAAAATCTTCAACCATTGCTTCTGTGAAAGCCTTGAAGATTCTTACCTAAAATATTCTTTTCCTTTTAATCTTTTGCTGATTATAGCTATTCTCCATTCAATCCCATATAGAATGTGCTCTAGCTCACCACATTTACTAGTTTAAGCATACAAAGATTCTTTCCAGCGAAAGCTTGAGAGTGTGCTTCACTCCTAAAGAGATCTGCTATCGATTCTTCAAAGATTTTAAGCTGCAAAGCTGCTTTCAAGCTTAACTCTCATTTTCTCTCTCTTTCGGATATAATAGGTTCATACAGAGGCTATCCGTTCGCTGCAGTTTCTCTGCTGTACTGGCTGCCTGCAAGTATACAAGGTAGCTATTCGCACATACTTAACACACAAGGAAAAAGAGGAGAGATTTACTTTTAATGCCCGAAAAAATTATTCTGAAGATGCTCTACATAATGATAGAGATAGGAGAGGCTTAGTTTCGCCTGATGGAATGATTAACGGTTAGTGTATGTGCCTGCTGACACGCTCTGATAAGCAGAAGCATCCTTTGGGTAGAAGTATATGGTTGAACATCTAGGAATGTTTTTGCAAGATTTCCTTTGAGGGAGGCTTTTTGCATCTGCAGTGCATATACTGTCTTTTTTCGGCTCGAAGAGGGTATATGTAATACGCTTGGGACATTTAGCAGAAAAAAAGTCAAATTTCCACACACAAACGCTTGGGTATCTACTTTAAATCAGGTGATTCTGATATGCGTGATATGCACCATCCCTTTGGTACACTATCAAGTAGATATGACACCTTCTAGGTACACCGCCTCTATCACCACTTTTTCCCACTGATCTACGCTTTTCGTATGCTATAATTTTGATAGTATACTTCCATATCTGTTTACATCGGCTCTGTGTGTGTGAATTTCCCTTTTGAGTTTTTCTTTGAGAAGACATCAAAGTGCATCATATACTATAACTTTGATAGTATTCTCCAACATCTTTTCGCACCAACTCTGTGTGCGTAAGTTATATCTTTTGCGATACTTTGAGAAGATCTCAAACTTGATTGCAAATTGGATTTTGAGTGAATTAGCTGTTGCAATAACTCCTCTTACTGTCATATTTTTTCGAATTGTGTGCATGCAGTACTCCCTAGACCCCCCCCATCTTCTTCTTCTGCTTCTATCATCTCTATAGGCGCCTGCACCTTGAAGTCTAGTTTTGTAGGAAATGATTTAAGCGTGTTTAAGGTAAAGACAGGACTTGGAGTGCTCTCAGCAGTTGAGTTTACCATAGAGGCAGAGAAGCAGTTGGAAGACAGCCACTGGAACTTTAAAATCGCAGTATGGGAGAATCTGTTGGATGTCTTCAAAGGAAAGTTTAGGGCATTGATAGTGTGTGCGAATGTGTGTGACAGTGCTATTAACTGTCGAAAATTGTGGTGAAGTATGCATGTATGTTTATGTGTGCGTGCGTGCTTATATGATTTGTGCTTGAAAATCTCTCTTTGTATATAATGTGTGTGTGCGTGTGTGTTTGTATGATTGGTGCTTGAAATTTTCTGTAAAGTTATCTTAAAAGTGGTGCGAGCGTATTCTAAAATTACTGGGATATAAAAGTATATATAAGGCTTACTTTTGTATGCTTCCTGCAAAGTTGTGCTTTTTCTTACTTTCTTCGGATTTTTGCCTCTTCACTGTGTGTTTTTTTTTCTTGTATCAATTCAGAGCTTCGACACAAGTCTCCCGTTGTTTTCTTACCATTTTCTCACTGTTTGGATGATATAGCTGTTCTGTGTGCAACTCTTACGAACAATTCTGCGGGATCTTGCGGACCAAACCCTTTGTCTAGCAAATCAGAACTATCTGAAACTTCAATGATACACCTCAAGGATGACTTGTCCTCAGTCCATCGTAGAAACCCGAATAATCAGGAAGAAGAGCAAGAATCTGCTTATAGATTCGAGACTACAAGAGGAATAAAGAATACATCCCCTAAACCTGCTCCTAGTCACCCGAAATTTTCGGTTGAAATGCTGTATAGTGAAGGTGAGTAGTACTGGGTGGTATGGCAGGCTTCTCTTTTTGAGTTTTCCTTATGAATCTATTTGGTGTGTATGTGTACGAAAGAAGTTTTGAATTATACACATCTCATGCATATCTATAAAGATGAAGCCATTCATTCTAAAGATTTAAGCATTAGATTTATTCAGGAATCCTCAATTCATGAAGATTAAGATGATCATATAAGTGCATCTCCGTGATGTCTAGCGTTGGGTTTTTAAGTTTTTTTCTTGTGTTTATGAGCCTTAATCAGTGAATGCTTTCCTGTGTATGTGCTTCTCAGTAAATGCCTTCTTGGTTTTTGGGTTAAAACGTAAGTTTTTCACTGAATCGGTGTATTTACATGACCTGTGCTTCTTTTCCACAAATTCTCATCAATCTCTCCTTCCAGGCTACCTTTGGTATCTCCACTTGAGTGATGATGCTAACATAGTAAATAATCCCCCCCACTATTACACCCTGGGCGACATAACAACCTTTGGGTGTGGGGTGCCTGCTGCACCACCATGTGTACAGCAGAACTCTCGTTCTTGTAGCTATGAGATTAGTATAGCAGCTGCTGTATGCAGGCGTGTGCGAGCATTGCTATGGCATGTTCTGAATACAAAAATATTCAGACATACGTTAGCCCACGAGAGACGAACTTATTTGGTGAAATGTGTGTATGAGTTTCTATTTGGTAAGGGCCGTATGTTTATTCCCAACATACCGAGACCATCCAGTGAGGTACTAGCAGCATATGGTGCGCCAAATTCCACAGATTCCCCTCCAATGAGGAGGATACAGCGATTTGCTATTGATGGTGGAAGGAGGGATTGGTGTCCTGGTGGTAGAGCTAGCTTAAAGGAAGTATTTGGAGGATTTGGGCTTTCCGGAGGCGATCAGCTTAGTGATGCCACTTATGGCTTGCTTGTCGATAAGTAAACACTTTGTATAGATGTGTTTGTGTGTGTGTGTGTGTGTGCGAATTTTTGTTAGAGCTTAAGGGTTGTGCTCAGAGCTCAGGTGTGCTAGTTGGGAAAGAATATGAATGATTGTGTTGGAAGCTGTAAATAAGCAGTTTAGCTCGTAGGAGAGTATGTATTGAATGTCAGCTAGTATCTTTAGAAGAGCTACTTCGACGATGATGATGATGATGTTTACTGCCATCTTTGCATGCAAAATCAAGCTTTTTGGAGTGCATGAAATTTTTCAAAGAGACTCAGTTAAGTCGAAGAACTTGAATTGTTCGTTGCTTTGCTTTAAATGGCAGCTGATGCAAGGAGTAGTTTTAATACATTTAATTTTCTGTGATGACGATGCAGATGCTGTTGGGAATTATGTGCGCATAAAACATATGGGAATGCGCTTTTTTTAAGAAAACACCTAGAATTTTTAATTTGAAGATCAGTGCATAACATGTGCAAGCGAGAGTGAAGTAGATGATTGACATAGTAGTTAGAAAAATTTTATATTCTCGAAGCTCAAAAGCAATGCAAGAAGAAGAAAAAGACAAAAGAATTTTTTTTTTAGTACTTGAGCTGGCTAGAAATTTGAAAATTTTCTATTTCCATTTCTTCCCAGCCCGTTGCTTACTTTTTGAATTTGAGAGAAAAACGGTATTTTCGTACGCAGTGTACATACTGGGATTCACGAATGTTCTCTTTGCTGATACTAGTTTCGTTTTGTATTACATTTGCTGGAGCTGTAGTTCTTCGTGCTCTCTTTGCAACTCTCTGAATGAGGCTACTTCCACCTCGAATAATGTGAATTTCAAGGCTGCTCAGCAGGAGATATGTTATTTTCATCATTGATACCCCCGTAGCTGCGTCTTCTTTGCGTTATTTTTCCATTTCCCAATGCCTCTACTCATTGCTTTATTTGTGCATGCTTTGCCTTTTTTCCGTTATTTTCTCTGTTTTTTACATTTTTTGGCCCTCTTTTTTCTTGGATTTCTATTTTTCTGTTTAGTGAGTTCATAAACTCTCTATCATGTTTATCCTGTTTCAGGCACGAATCTATGCTAAACAGCGGGATTAAATTGAAAAGAATGTGCACCTTTAAACGAAAATACATCGACTGCGAGTGAGTTTTTTACACTTTGGTCTCTTTAAATCAAAAAATAAATGTCTGCTTGTTCATCAATATCATACAGTATTTCAATCTTAATTTTTCGTCTATTATAGGTGGAGTTTTGTCTGTTCTTTATAGCACTTTGTTTCGCTCTAAATATATCTTTACTTGCGCATTTTAGTGTAGTACATATTCTTTTACCGCTTATATAGTATTTGATACGCTGTGCATTGCTGTATAATCAACTCTTCGGAGAGTGCGAAATATTCGTTTCATTATTGTAGGTGCTTGGGTTAATGTGGAAGTACTTTTGCGGAATTTTCCCTCTCTTTTAGACTGCAATCTACCCTTGGCTGTATGCTTGTACGAGACTGCCTGATGATAGATCTCTGGCGTTTTTTATTTTGGCTATCCATCTGCTTAATATGCAGCTCGCACTATGCTTCGTCAAACACGTGTCTTTTCTTTTCGTCTTTATTGAAGATTTAGCTTGTCTTTCGCGCCTTTTTGTGACTGTATTCGTAGTTCAAGGTAGTCACGCTGAGTTCACATCTTAAAGTTGAAGCTGGTAATTCCACTCTCCAATGGTTTATTCTGTATGCGTTTCATCATTTTGCTGTACCATGCTGTTTTGTTTGACTCTCTCATACGTGTGTGGGGATTTTCTAGAAGATCTTAGTATCTAGTTCTTTTTAGCAGAGTCTTTGTTGATTGGCGAGTGTATTCTCGGCTTAGCTACTTCTCGATTTTTTAGGATACTAAAGCTTTATATGCTTCTTGGGGTTCTCAGTGCTTTTCTTCTACGAATAACTCAAAAGTTACATCTTTTTCATTTTCTTTTCTAAGCTGTATGTGAGCTCACAGCGATGATAGATGAGCATATCTGTGTGTGCTGTGCTACTGAGACTTTTTTTGCTCATGTTGCTATTTTTATGCAAGCAAGTATATGCTCTATTGGCTGCAACTATGATTTAAATACGCATCTTTTATACCACATGAGGTTGTGTGTGTATTCAAGTCATGACATACGTCTATCTTTTAGTTGACTAGTTGTGAGTAACTTGGCAGGTATAGACATTAGGTGTGTCTTGCTTATATTCTAAATGTGCATTTCATGTGCATTGTAACGATGGTGTGTGTTGGTGCATTTATTTTGCTGTAGCATGGACTTGATTAACTTTGAGCAGCGGTACGTACACTCTACTCTTGCTTTATTTTCTTCTTGCTATTCTGCTTGCTTCCTTCATTCCACTTGCAGGCCCCCTGATGATTGGCTAGAAGTTGCTTTAGAAGCTGTAAGGGCTCTAAAAGAGATGCCTGAGGCAGCGGATCTTATTCGCGACCCAGAAAGTATATATCAAGACTATGAGTAGGTTATTCTTTTGCTTTGTGAGATATCTTTTTTTTTCTCGCTTCTTATCTGTTTTCCTTTTTAAAATACGTTTTTGGGAGTACCTATGCGCATAAACTAGCCCTCTCTCAGGTGGTTTACAGGCTATAGACTTGCTTTGCCTTCTGCTACTTACTATTTTTTTTCTCGATTTCCCGAGTAGCTAGGTTTCGCTTTTTTTTAATTTAAAGAAGCTTACAATGCCTACCTTGCGTATTAGTACACTTTTAGCTTATTGAGTGAGATTTACACAGAAATAAAATAGTGAGAATTACATTATCTGCGAAAATAAGTGAAAATCCTGCACATCAACATGATCCCTAAAATAAACTAATTCCTTTTGAATAGGGATAATTTAGTACGCGCGCTGCTCTTCTGCTCTGCTTCTCTTCTGTCGTTCTCCTCTTCTCCTCTTCTCTTTTTTGCATTTTGTGAATGAATTGGGATAGAAACTTCAAGAGCGTTTTTTAATCAGGATTACAAGTATTGCATATGAAGCATTCAAAAACGGTGTGGCTTTTTAAACAGGCTAAGTGAGCAAGCTGATTTGCATTGAAACTATATGATACCTTGAAAATAGAATAAATTGCGCCTATAATGAAACACTAAAGTGCCTTCCATACTTTTGTATTACTTGTTTAAAAATATAGTAAGATATCTTTTCTATGATAGGCGAGTTGTCAGAGATCCTATGTGGCTCAATAAAATTGAAGCTAAAGCTAAGAATAAGATGTACAGGTAAGCAGTATATTCCCATTTCGAAAAGCAGGCTGCGTTGCGTTTCCTCACATGAGTTCATATATGAAGCCAGCTATGCACCATGTATTAAGCGTAGCAGCGAATGTAAGTATACTATTTTTTGGTGTGCGAAAGCCGAAAACAATTTTATTGCTGCCTTGAGCATAAGGGGTAGAAGGAAACTAGCCTTTGCTTGGAAGAGTTCTCACCATCCGAATAGTGTCATATCTTATAAATATATTGCATAGACTGTTTTTCTCATAAAAAGTGTGTGTTTTTTACCGTCAATTCGCTTGCTAACTCTCTTTGCTACTCAGCTATCATCCTTAGTACTGTGTGCATTTCCCTTTCAAGGTTACTCTATTTTTCTGTGCCTTGTAATGGAGTATGCTGTAGAGATATTTTTGCGATTATGTTTTTGCTTTTATCACTATATTGGAAAAAAAATCTTCAAACCTTGCTGCTTCTATAGAATCGCTATGGATTTCAAGAGCGACGTAGCTAAAATTTTTAGGAATGCCAGGGAAGTTGCTGTAGATAATATTGCTCTGAGGAAGATTTCTACTGTGGAGCAGCAATTTGAAAACATGTGGCACAGTATAAGCAGGACTTTCCAGGCTGCTGAGAAGAAGAAGAAAAAGTTTCGGGAAAACGTGAGCAATCTGGCTGTCGTAAATGCTGCGTAGTCCGCTCATATATGCTAGGGCATAACAGGGAAAGATTGGAGTTCTTTTTTCCTTTCTTTTCTATTGTGCATTGAGTATTATTCGGTATCATAAGAATCGTACATTGTATATTGTTGAGTGACACCATTTAGTATCGGGTTTCACAACTATGGGATCTATGATAATACAGACTTCAATGAGTCGATATAATACAGAATTTCTAGCGCTGTCCGCACACGCAAACATGGGAAAAGAAGGATTAAGGCAGAAAATTAGGATTGTTATAGCAATCATGTTTTTTAATCTAGTAGGCATGAGATACAGGGGTGATATTCTTTGTCCTTGAGCCTGCTCCCCTATTGTACCCAGGTAAGCGAGGGGGCTTACTAGCTGTTCTCTGTCTTTGCATTAGTTCTGCGCTGCTAGTACAAGACTTCTGCCCCTTTACTAATGTATATGCCTCTGTGTGAAGTTATATGCCAGATGGAGTAAGGAAAAATTGCCATTGCGTACAAGTTTAGCTGCCTGCATGAATCCCGTATATTACTCCTGATATGTGCACGCAGGATGTGCATAAACTTGCAAGGGGTAGAGGATGACGGAAGCTGCAGCAAGTATTTTCTGCTAAGGTTAATACCGAAGGAGTTAAGATAGCATGTTCGGTAGCATTTTCTTAAAAGTGCTTTGCAAAGACTAGGCTGCACCGAAAGAGTGATTTGGTGCTACTGCTGCTACCTAGGAAGCTTAAGATATTTTTTGTTTCGACGGGGTTTCAAAACGTCGGTTGTGACTATAGCAAACGCTGCCCAACCATTTAGCGCTTATGTGTAAGCCCTCAACCTCGAAAACATAAACACATCCAGCCAGAACCACGAGACTATCACAAGTAGCTCAGTGAAGCAGCGTGACTAGCAGGTACATACCAGTTCGGTCTTCGATATAATGCTTCAATGTTTAGCTCGTGACGAAGTAGCATACTTTGTGTACCTCTTGCGTCTAATCTAGCTTGTGACGCGTGCGGCGGAATCTAGCTACCAACTCTTATCGAATCAGCATTACAGCTCAGCCCACACATAAACAGCCAATCAGCCTTTCCCTGTTGATTAAGGCGCAACAAATATGCCGCAAACTTATACGATCACCTACTGATTTCCGCTTCATTCACCATGCATGACTCGTCCAGCTACGATAAATCACAAGCTCCTCATCTACTATCCAGATAAAATAATCTACCATCTGCTCTGAGATACCACCGCTCCAAGCGCCGAAAAACGTCACCAGTTAAGCGTCCTATCTTGGTATATCGGTACCTCTTGCATAATGCGCGAATGTCATGTGCTTTTTGGACGCCAGCATACTGGCTGAGACACGGCTAACGAAATCATATCGCGGGTACCCAAAACAGACTCGATGGAGAACACATGGATTAATTGATTCGAAGCCAAGAGCATTCAAGCATCTTGGCCGCTATCGGGAGGCTAAGATCGCAAGTTCCGCACCACGCCCACCACATACAAAGACCTATATTGCAGGCAATGCACGCCTACTTATTGCAGGGTGAAAGTATACCTCAAGCACCGCCTGGATACACATCCGCACGAGTGCTCATATCACGCAACAGACGAATACGCACACTCGATGCATACGCTCAATATGGTTCTACTGCATCACTTCAGTGAACACGCAGCACCTTGATAATCCCATGAAATGTCACACGCCACATCCCACGTTCCCTCGTTTTACTTCGCGCAAATAGATGCAAGGCATACGCGCCTCAGTATGGCGGCCGCGCTGCCATGAAGAAGCATGAACTGCCAAGATGGGGTATCCCTAATCTATAGAATCTTAAAAGCGGTATCTTTAGAGCTCTTGACAATTCCACACGAATCCAGCATGCTCATCCTGCAGCACTTTCATGTGTGGAATTTCTGTTGGTAGCAGCAACAGTACATCACAGCACAAAAGAATTCAAGTGGCTAACGTTCTTTGTAAACGCCGGAAGAACTCAATAGCTAGTTCTAAAATTAGAATGAAACAACGGTAACAACAGAGCAACCCTGAACTACGAAATCTACAACCAAGTTCCTCTACAGGTACATTACCATTATATGGCTTATAACTATTTACCATCATGCAACAAAGGTACTAAGGTGACAAACTAGGGACAAAGTAGTACCAGAAGCCGAGGAAGTTTCCACTGCTATCTTTGAAAAAGTCTTTTCCGAGCTAGGTTTATATGCTAAGAAAACAGTCAATAAGGGTGTAATTCTTTCAGAAAACTATGCACAGCATAATCCAGGAAAGAAAACTCATGCCGTCACTATAATATCTAGCGAGATATTTTGTTATTTCGGAAAAGCACAGGGCACAAAGAAAAAGCCAGATTTGATTTGCATAAAAAATAATTACAGCGAGTTTCAGCGCAACGGAAATTCAGATTGATATTTGCATACTTGATGACATCCTGATAAACCAAAAGCAGCCAAGCAGCATTTAATCCACTGCAAAAAGCATGGTAGCTAACCAAAATCGCTCAAAGGGAAGAAATAGCATCATAATTTCTGACCTAAAATAAGGAGGCACAAATTTCTGCATCTGCGACAGCGGGGAATTAGATATCGTACAATGCGATGTGAATTCAGACGCATAATCTGCTGAGCAGAAACTAACAAAATCGAGAAAAAAACCGGTCTTGTAAGATTAATGTCGCTCAAAATATGAGATCATATCCGCATTTTCCAGCTGCACATCTATATCAACTTTGATAAATGTACAATATATATAACTATGGAATAACTCACTTAACGTGTATCTAGCACCCGCAAACACATACGACCCCTTCAGCTCAGTCAACACTCTCATCAATGGCCACATAACTTTTGAGAACTGGTGCTCAGAAGATCCAACAATCATAGCTCACTGATCACAAGACTTATGTCACCATAAACGTAATAGCAGGCAATAAAATATTTGCATTCAAGATACTGCCTAGCACAGTTCTACTCTAGAGTAAACAAAACATTAACATGGACTAGCAACAAATATTCAGCTAAGCAGCTTAAAAGCGTGAAAATGCGGCATCCAACAAAAATACATATCGGTATCTGATAGAGTAACGAGAGAAAGAAATATCCACAAGCAGGCATGCACTAGGAGAAGATTAAGTACAATTAAACCACAAAAAAGATACAAATTCTTTAAATGGAGGAAAAAAACAAGTGGGTACAAGAACACTGCTAAAGTTGAAAGACGAAGACTTGTAAAGATTTATATACAAACTGCCTAAGCATCATTCCATCCTAGGCTAGACGCCCAGATATCTTGAATACACTGCACAATCGCAAATCTCAACAAGCTTAGGAATTGCATAGAAAATTCAGCGTCTGAGCAAAGAGATTAGGTCAACCCCATGTTTTGAGCAACGGATAGGAAAAGCATTCATCGCGCCAAACAATAGGACGAAAAGGACTAGGGCGACATAAGAGAATGTAAAAAGCACAAGTAAGGTAAAATTAAACTTTTCCGTCATTACATTAGAATCACATCCAATCTGGGTTGGAATTTATGATGCAGCAAACCAAAACAATCGCATCATTATAACCAGCAAAAGGATACCATGAGATCAATCTTACAACGAAATTGAACGCGTCTAAACTACTCCTAATGCCACCATGAAAAAATTCATGATGCTACCAACGAATGCTCTCATCATGCTTTCCCACCATAATACTGGAAGAGTTGAACAACTGTACTGGAGCAAGGGCACCCATGCACATTTTTTATAGCACTTCACCTCCGCATACAGCAAAACACTTGCTATGTCCCTCTGTCATTGGCGTAAACAGTGTTTCAAAACTGCACATGCTATCACAAGCAACTCTTTGATATCATACCGATTAAGGGGATCTTCACGATAACATTGTAGTATCTATTAGGACTTGAAAGATATAACAACTATCGTGCTACACGTTCATCATGCATAAATCTTAAAGAGATTATCGGAATGATTGTTATAGCTTTCTTGCTAAGCTCGCTAATGCTCCTGCAGACTCCAGGAGATGCAAGTTCAAGGGCAAGACATAAACTTAATGTAAACAAGGAAAAGATTCAGCTGGCTTTCTAGTGCCTCATTCAATCTCCAGAACAGAGATTCTTTGATCAGTACTGGCCGAGAAACGACCAATAATGGTACATCAATCCAGTTTGTGCAAACAAATCTCTATGGCAATAGCAAGTAGTAGTTTCACAAATCAAAGGCAATGCGGCACGCCAGCTGATGTACCTCCGTATTCCAGCATTCCTTCCATTCATATCACAAGAAAGTGAAAATTATAAAAATATATATGAAATCCACGGAGTGAGTGCATGGGCCCGATAATCCTCTCGCAGCGTTAGACGTCAGTTTAAGCTTTCCACCTTTCTTGTATCATTACTAATTTCAGTGGTATCACTCTACCTTTCGATGCCCATTGCACCTTCGACATACTGTTTTAACGCAGCTTTTGAGTCCGGACAGCAAGGCTAGGCATATCGTTGACAAATTGGCCTCAGTACATGATACTCACTGTCCTAAAGCATAAAAATCCAATGCTGCTGATACATAAAAGCAGCTCTCTCCAAAAATTGAAAAGCAATAAGTCAAAATAAGTACCTTCCCAGGGAATTCATAAGACATCTGGTAACCTAAACATACAATCCATCTAGGCCAATCCTGCGATGGCATCAAAAGCTGAGTCAGCAGATACGCCTCTATTTTACCAGCAGATAAAAACCATCCTAGCTTAGTGCTTGATCACTACTATTACGTGCCATGGATCATCAGCACTAAAATTGTCTAGATTAAGACGAAAATTTCTTCTACACTTCCGAGTCAAGATAAGCGGATAGTCCACAATACGATAAATTTTCAGTGAATTTCCAGAATAAGCAGAAATCGATATTTTCTGCGCCTGAAAATGCACAGGAGCCATTGCTGCACACCTTTTTCCACTTTGGAACGCTAAACAAGAACTATTCTAGCTAGATAATTTCAAGGGAATCTAATCTTTGTGATATGCTTATATTGAACTCGATGACTCCATTCTTTAAACTACTAAAAGGGGTCGAATAATTTCTAACAAATAAAATAGTTTCTACGGAACCAACACATCTCCACAATAAAATTTACAAGTAAAACCCTGGATCTCACTGAAAAATGTCTATTTCATCACAGAATACTAGCTACTCTGGACGTCAGTAGAACAGAAAAATTTGAAAATCATTCAAAAGAGTAACAAGCACATTAAATGGATGAATGAGCAAAAGCTGAAGTAACTCACTAGACTCATCATAGCTATTTTAAAAATATTCGCTGCTGAAGAATGTTACTGAAACATCGAAATCCTTTTAAAACCCAAAGAAAGAAGTAATCAAAAAGCCCATATGAAGGTTTCTCCAAAATCCTTTAAGGTATTATTCAAAGTACATTTATACTTCAGAAATAACTAAACACTAACAGACTCGCTCGGCTAGGCATCGCTAGTGAGCCAACCAACAGATACCACAAATATCTAAAAATTAAAATAAAAATTCCACTAGCCACGAAAGGAGTGCATGCTTCCATCTTGCCAGTTAAAATTTTCTGAAGCTAAAAAAAGGAAAACTCAAGTGTGATTGATACCTATATTACAATGCAAATAGCAGAGGAACATGCGATAAATTAACGCGCGCCGCTTGCGTAAAACAAGGGAAAAATTCCAGTACCCAAGACCGCTGAGGCTGATATTCTAAGATACACAAACGAGGGCCCGCAACTCGTGCTATCCATACTCAATCCATCGCTAGATGACTCTTGTGACTAACCAGTGCTGTTCGCTTGGACAATGCAGAGATAATGCCCAGGAGCGCGACCAAGTAGAATAAAACTCCCGCTGAGCTACAATCCGCATAATTTTGCAAAATATCGAAAAACCTTTAAAAAAATAGGTGATGTAGTCGCATCAGAGAACACGCTGAAGAAGCTCTTAGTTCCAAGCTAATTAAGCATTTCCTCGTAACTCCAAGTTCACCTAGCACTCAGCAAAACAAAGCCAAAGGGCATTCTAGAAACCAAGCTGAAATTCCTGCATTCTGACAAATGCTCCTCAGAGATTTCCACCCGCGCTTGAAACAGGGTGACAGCCACTGAAACGTACCTATCTAATTTCCTGAAGCTAGACTTGCGGTCAAATTTGATGCTGTATACTAGAGTTATCCACAATATAGTGCTCGTTCAAAATAATACTCAAAATCCACGCTGACGCAAACACGGGCCACCGCCCTCCATACTGAAATCTTAGCTGTACCATGAGCTCGTCTCATCGCGGGCAGCGCCTAGCTCACCGCTATGTTAAAGCCCATTTCGCATAGAAGGGGTTAAACAAAATATTACCTGCCGCCCTTGTATTTTGTCAAAGTTTAGTCATGTCCTCTCCCAACTGAGCTCCATCCAGGTGTTCAACATTGAGACCGCTGTATCGAGAATTGAACTACCCAGTGCCAGATAGCTCGCATGATGAGAATGACAAAGCATTATAAGCTGCACAATAATCAGGTGTAATTACCTAAATAAAGCACGTCATAGCGGATGGCAGTTACAACTACAAATTGGCGCTACCATGAAATGATCCCATGAGAACAAAGCGAGCTCCCCAACCAGTATACAACAGGATAAACGGACGCTTATCGAAATGCGGTAGGCTAAGATCAAATCGTCATTGCTAGGTAAACATCAAGCCAAGTGATTTAGCCTGCGCACCACTCCTATAATCGCAGCAATATCAACCTAACACTGGATACCTCCACCAAATTTGGCTGAATGGAAACCCAGTACACACACTTCCGGCTAAAAACAAAGCCTCTACGAATAAAACGCTTGCTCGACTGCGATACCGCTCCCTTACAATAGTCCCATTATCGTTTCTATATCCAGTAAGATTATCACATCTCCCATTGTCATGTGTCGTTGCTCCGCGAACGGTCCTATGAACGCTCTTGATCCAACCATAGTAATCATCAGCCAAAAAAATTCCCTGCCGCTGAAAGATTCTGTTGCTGCTCTTACGCTACGCATATTGTTAAAATCAGCTTTTGCTTGCAGCTAAGCCGTCCGCCATTCAAAAAGTAGACTAAAGATTTACCGGCAACTGCTACCAAATGCACTTTACCTACTCAGTGCCGCCGAGAAATGGCATAAAGATTGTTTCGCAAAGTATCACCATCGCCTGCGAATTGTAGCCTTCAAGAAATTGGTCTAATGGTTTGAATTTAAGCAGTTGTTTCAAGGTGACCAAAACTCAGCATTTGAAAAAATTAATTCAAATCGTTGCCAAATTGCTTTCAATTTATTCCTTTTTGAAATTTCAGTTCACAAGAGCGCACTTGCGTCACATATGCATTTGAGGATACCAGCCAGAAAAGGTTCGAACCTCACTAATATTGATATCAAAGAGCTTAAGACACTGGTCTACGACTTCGTCACTTACATATGATGCCAAGCTGGTTGAGTCAAGTAGCGGCTAAGGTGACAAATTCGGACACGTTAAACTTCGGCCGATATCGCCTACGTAGTTGTACATTGAACTGATTATAGTCTGAGTAAGCTATCCTGCAACCACAAATTCGAAGCTTTCCTGGGTTCTAAATGAATGCCACTCTTCTGTTCAAACGTTGGACAAAATTCTGTAACCTTGCAGGATAAGGCCTCCAAACAGCAACACAGCTTACTCCTGTCCAGCAGTAATCACAACACTCATGCGCCAATCGTGCCACCAAACTAGCCTGCAATTCTCCAGCATACATCAGCCAGTTAAAGCTACGGATAAGGAAAGCCATAAATCAACCAGACTGAAACCATCCACACATGCAAGCGGGACAGGTAAAGGTAGATTCCATGTTATAAGGAGAATCAATAATTTCAGTGCATACTTCTTTACCATTTTTCCTCCATAATAATCGAAAGGGGATACTTGGTACCTCAAAACCTACTTCTCGTCAAATTTATATTTTACACTGTAAAAAAATGCTCCACGATCCTGGTGCTATTTGATAAAAGTGCTTCAAGGCAACATGTATACATGCTATCATAAGGAAATATGCAGTAGAAAAAGGCTCTTGCGGCAGGACATTAAAATGGTTGCGATTAAACCATACAACCATTTAAGAAAGCACGAAAATATGCACTAAAGCGCCTCTTGCCATACTAGTTCAGTACACTTATCGCTAGCAGGCGCTGCTTGTATAAATTAAAACTGCAGTGGTTACATCCACGGCACTCTAACAGAAAAAGGTTCCTTGAAATCCATTTCTCTCCACGAGGCAGGCTAGGCTTAAACACACCAGTAGTATCCAGCAAATATATATTTAACATAAAATCAGCGAACATCAGCTGTTCATATAATCGTAGGCGGAGATCCTGATATCACATTTATCAATCAGGAACAGTCACAACTCCACCTGAACTCCATCTGCGTAACAAATCCTGTCTACTCCAAACAATCATTAGCACCGTAGCATCCTGCTCGAGTTGCAAGAACGTCTCGAGCTATATCCACTAAAATCATATTGAACAGTTCATCACTTGGTCCCTTTATTTTGGCAATGCAACATTGGTAACCTCAGAAAAATCCAGAACCCTCAACAACTGTTATCCAAGAACTAAAAATTAGCGCAACTCAGCTGTATAAATCGAGTCCTGACAGTAATTTCCAAGCCTTAACAGAGATTTAGGTGGTAATAACGATCAGACATATCCACCACTATTAACACCATCGAAGCACAATTAACCAGTGTTTCTTCCTGAAGTAATACGCGACTAATTGCGGTAAGCCAGTAATAATCTCCAGTAAGTTCAGCCAAGTAGGTTTACTCTCAAAATTGCTTCTCCATAAGTTTCTTACCAACGTATGTGCTTCAAAAAAATTGTACCAGCTATCCAAATATTGCTTCGTCGAGCAGCATCAAAGTTAATTTTCGACTATTCGCGCATTCAACACTCTGGAAATATTGATAAAAACTGGCCAATAGTATTGTGATATCCTCCAGTTGGTCCAAGATTCCTCCAACAATTAGCTAGAGACCTATTACACTGTAACAGGCATCTTGTAACAATGAGCGAGACGACGTAGCGAGCTGTTGGTATTCCCTCAAAAATAATATTATCACTCGCCCTTGAAAGGTGATGCGCGAGAAGCGAACAAGTAAAAATGCAGACTACTCCATAACGCTCGTCCTATTCGCATTGTGGCTCAAGCAATGATTATGAGCGTACAATAAGTTCGCTCAGACAAGCAACGTAGTATTACGCAGCCTATAATGCCAGATACAAAAATAAGCACACACGGAACTTGTGCTCTCAACTATATCCTCCAAATAACTAAAAACCTTTAACGGGCCAGAACTCAACCACATAATATCAATCTAGATGGTAAAAGTACTCAATGCATCACCGGCATTAACCGAAAAAAACATACTGTAAATGCGGAGACCTATGGGAGAACTAATTTTTTCATAAGTGGCAACCGACACATGACCTTGAGGTAGGGTTTGATACAGTAAAAGAATTACACTTCCTTCTAGCGCAGATTGCTCAAAGGGACGTAATACATGTCCGTTCAGTGTCGCCCAGTGTGCTGGTAACAAAATTACCGAGGTGCTCGAAAGAATGCTACCCCTTCAGTAGGCGTATCCAAGCCACTATTGGCATAAGCAGGTGCTTCAATCACATACTATGGTTAGTGGGCCACTCTAAAATCATGACTCTCCATTATAGTAATGCTTCCAAACAGAAGACATGTCGGCAAGAAAAATTACCATTTCCAAACAGAAGCAGCAAGCTAATAATCACAGCTAAAGATATGCCTAGTACCAAAATTACATCAAACATAAGGCACTTCATTCTAGAGCGGCATGAAATATTCATAATCCGCAGGGACGCTCACATGTTATCAGGTTCAAGTGCACATACACATCCTCTAGACAGCAATCAATAATGCTTGGTAACAACTAGGCTTTACAAGCAGCCTTCAAGAAATCAGCAAGGGAAGTGATAAATGTTAAATGCGCAGCCTTACGTCCAGAAAGGTAAAAAAGGGGAATTTGAACGCAATGCCACTCCCACCACTTCTTCCAAGACATGCTGTCCACCTCAACAGGCTATCTAAACCTAAACAGGTGCAAGCAGTGCTAGTTCCAGAAGAACACGACTGCGATAGATATAACAGAACGCCAAAAGTATGGAGGTGAGACACAGCAATCACGGTGTCGTGGGTAAGGTTCAGTAGGAGCTCTATGATTGTCGTCTCATGTCAGCATCCGAAAAGGAGATCAATTTAGCTCGTGGTTGATCACTACATGTACCCAGTGACAGTGACGAAACGTGGCACGTTTCCAACAATCTCATCATTCCATTAGATAAGGCAGGGTACCCCAAAGAACAGAGTCAACGATAAGCAAGCCATGGACTTCGTGATGTCTAGATTAATCCCAGGGTCAAATCCCCAACATTGCTATGGGAATATCCTCAGTGATAATAGGTGAAGAGTACGGCACATCACCTTAAGTGAAAACCAAGAACTAGACCAAGCCTCTACTCAGCTTTCACGGAATAAATATACATCTAATAATCCCCATGATTCTATCATCTGCATAGTAAGTCCAGCAGGGTATGTACCAAGAATCACTCGGCAGGATTAAAACACTTTCATAATGCCGCGCTGAAGCCAGAAAATCAACATTTCCTAGGAACTCCTTTGGGGGCCAAAGAGACACGGGATCTTTACAATCCAAAGGCGGAAAATCCTCCTGAATACCTACCTTCATCAAGACCATCACCGCGATCCTCAGAGTATCCTTCCAATACAAACCTTTCCACAAGTAGAAATCCTGGGAAATTCAAAAAAGAACGCTTCCACTCCTACACCGTGACCAGTCGCTAACGACTTGTAATACTGCTGATAGATCCATCGAGCCTTATGAGTAATGCGTGGTGTTTCCGCCTCCAGGTAATAGAAAATCCGGAATTGTTGCTACCATCACAACCCCACCAGCTACAAGGCAATACAGATGACACACGTCGCGCCAACCAAGGAGAAAAATGAAAAATAAACCAAAAATATCCAAGTCCGACAAACCAGCGAGACCTCACTCTAGGGCTACCTGAAGTATTGATACGCAATAAAAAAGGCCTGCCACAGGTACCACATAGTTACCAAATCACGTGTAAGCAATACGCACATTCATCACCGGCCATATTGGGCAACTCGCCGCAACATAAAAAAACTTACCTTCACCAAGCCCTAACTTCTTGCGCTCAATGGAACACAGCACTCCCACCGAGACATACAGCTTATCTCTCACTTACCGCTTCACCCACCTCCCATGGTTATATACTTGCCTCCAGCGCTGAAAATACCTCAACGACACGACTACCATCGCTCACTTCTCGAGTCAATCATCTAATGTTACGCAGAGGGCTAATCAATCTTTAATCTAAATCATTTCCAAAAGTGGATCCAGCAAGTAAATGATGGAAAGGCGGACAGAATATCTAGGCGATGATAATGGATCACTACTTCGCGAATGCCTCTGTCGATGTGGATGACCCCACACTCCAAGGAAGTCTAATTATCCTCAAAATCTAACTGACTTGGTACCACGCTAAACCTTCTATCACTATTGCCAAAAAAAGCATCTCGTCTCGACTTTCTACTCGCCTATATCCCAGGGAATTCTTCGAAATAGTGTCTATAAATGCCAGGATAGCTGGTACACTTCATTGTCCAACTACAATATAAAACAATAAAGATCCCTACGCTGTACCTACTTGCTTTGAATGATGCGCAAGAGAATCCAGTACAATCCATGCCAACATAATTGAATTTTGCTAAATTTTATTCCAGGGTAGTAAGTGAACAACGGGACTTCACAATCCTACTCTCGAATCCTACAGTTGCATATCACATATTCCAGATGCCAATAAGCTCCTAATACATAAGCCCAAAAGGTGAGTCCTATCCAATTCATTATGCAGCCTCATTTTTCCGGATGCTAGAAATGAACTGCAACCTTCCTAAGTCACCAGCTATCTGAACATTATACCACCTACGGACAGCGCGCAGCAGGCGGTAATTCAGTAATCTTGTTATGAGAGCCACTAATCATCGTATGAATGTTATCTGCATCTCGGTAATCCTAAAGGAGCACTCGAACTATTCAGATTGCCACCAGGCTACCAAGCTATTCCCAGTTTGGTCCTCCACAATCTGAAGGCCGCGCTGCTATGTCTCTCTTTCGCGCCTACTCGATGCGATTACATGTAACAATGCGATTTCTTCTACCTACAAGCTCCAACGACCAACTGATCCAATCACACCTAGTAACCCAGCGGCGAGTTTGTAGAGTATCAGCTACACAATTAATCTTGTCCAAAGAAATGTCACTGGAACGGTATCTCATTCTCCAGCAATACACGCCAAACTCTTATCATTGACCGAACTTAGATGCAGGAAAATGAGCAAACATCCGGGAAATGTGTTATGTAAATACAAACATGGAATGAGCAAATCGAGTTTTTCCCTCCATAACAGAAATAGCAAAACCATTCTTATCCGTTGCCTTCGGAAGCCAGAACCACAAAGAAATCCCCCAATGGTGCCAACACCAGATGAGCAATCAGCATCATCATCCCAACCGGAAATAATTAAACGATTTCTTGATCAATTAAGTTTTTTCGCTATAGTATCGAAAGTCCATTGAGAGCTCATTTGAACCAATGCAGCCACAAAAAAACTCCTCGTACATGGATCGAGACATTCCAGCCCAGGATATTCCATCCAGCGCAACTCTTCATCGTTTATAATTAACCCATGGACAGTGAATAGGTCTAGTTACCATTTCCGAGGGATTGATACCTAAAATATCAGAAGCCCATTTGCAGAACCCGCGCGAATTTCGATATCACAGCTCCACCACCCAGGTTTAACCATGTATATGACCGATGTTCACGACTGGGGACACATATTGTCACACATTCTTCTGAATAGTACATTATCATGATAACCCTAGCCATACTGTACCCGTAACTCCCACAGTACAGCAAAAGTGTTAGTTAAAACAGAAGCCCTCTACGCGACGAATATGCCAGCTGTAATTCATACAACAGTAAACCAATTCAACATCAACAGCCAACGCGAAACACATCAAATCAAGCAGACAATGGGAGCATGCCAACGAAATACCTTCACATGCAAATCCAAATCCACAAGCGGCCACGGCGCGAGGTATCTGTAAATCAAAGAATTACCCGGATGGTAACTTTTCTCCGCGAATTTAATAAGCCATGGAGGCTTCAAGCTTACACTACGGAACAAGCAACACAGCTGACTCGTACACTCGTCTACACCCGACTCTTCGCCTTTATTGATTGGCTATGATGGCCTTCAATACATTCTTCGATAGAGCAAAAAGCCCAGAAGCTAAACTCAGGAGATCACTACTGCTTAACATCCAACTCTATGCTTGCTTAGGACAAAAGACCGTATCTTCGGTCCACGGCCAAGTAACTATAATATCCGGGCTAACTCATCAGGAAATGCATTGTTCTCGGCTAAGGAATACCCTCAACCTTTGCAGATTAATACGCCTGGTATATCTTCAATCTGACGCAGTAATACCAAAAATATCTAAACCATATACGTACAGCGTTTATACATAAAAAACAATTCTAACCAGCGGATGAGCTAATTGCAGGTATCTGCAAAAAGTTAAACGCGACCTGACTGCCTAAATATTCTTCAAAAAAGACGATAAGGAATAAAAGCTGATTTGGCTAGCTGTATGATACGGCAATTTCCTCAAAGTGATTCCACTAGGCTGAGCCTCACTGAAGACTTTGAAAATTAAAAGCGTCTTCCGGAGATCTCAATATTTACGCCATTTTATTTATATTAATTCGTAGCGCTTAGCACCTACACATAGCAATCTAAATACAGCAAGCATAAACGAAACACTCTATACTTCCGCACCAAGGTTATACAAACACTGACCATGCAATAATATATGACCAACGTATAACAAGAATCTTACATATGAATCACGCCAAGGTACCGGTAGAGTGCTGCACCAGATCATCGGGCATTACCGACTGTGCCACCATGGAAATCGAGGATGCTCCAAGCCCGTCCTAATCGAGGAGAGGTGCATATTAACGCACTACGGAATCATAGCTGCATCGGTTTATTGGATAGGCTTAAAGTTGCTTACTATGGCTGCTGGGCTCTCATAGCATAAGAGTTGTACTCAGAAAGGACAGGTCGTCAATGGCACCTCAGGATATTCACGCCATGACATTTGGAATGTGAAATAACGAAACAATCATGCGCCTCAAAAAGTACGGATTTATGCAAAACTCGCCTCAACAGCTACGCTCAAATTACGCCGACATCAAATCCTATCATCTCCCCTATGCAACTTGCCGACCATGCAGGCACAAAATCGACTACCAGCTACAGCCTCTACAATTGCCGATCATAAAGATACATTCCTGTGTACCTATCACCTTTTCTAGTGCTACGATCTCAACGGTATACTCAGGGAAACTATATTACGAATCAAAAAACATAAAAAAATTTCATATTACTTCACAATGGGATACACCGCCAGTCGAATAACTCGCTACGGATTCCAGCCCTCCTAAGAATAGATCGCGCTCAGCGTATCACGCAGAGTAACTACGGCGCAGCATGCCGTGCCGAGCTATCATACGACGCCTTTGGCCGAATACACAGGAACAATATTATACCATGAACGTAACCCAATTTCAAACTTCCATCGTATCACACGCATCCAAATTAAAGCGCTGACATAGTGCATGCACATACAGAAACTGCTGCAACACCGCGATGGTTCTACATAAAATAAAGCCAACGAACTCGATGGATATACATGCACACGCGCAGCCGAATACAACTCCAATCACTATAAGCCGCTCGAAAACGAGTCACCTCGGGAGCTAGAATACCCAAAAACCCTCCCCCCCCTCCCCACACTCTTTAAGCTAAAAGTTCGACATCCTCTTGGAGGCTACAGCCAGACTCCACCTCCTCAGGCCTGATAAATAAATGGAATAACGAACTTAAAAATGATGGGCTCAAACTTGCCACGCTGCCCAGCAGCCAATGGCACTGTATTTGATGTGGAAGTACCACGTACCCACGAAACCCCGCCGTAATCAAAAAATACTTGAAAAGATCTGCGAGTTCTGGTGAGGTCGTGGTCGCCTGAAAAACGAAAGGTGAGCAGGCGCAGGTAGGCTCGCGGGAGAGGGTATTGCGGGAGATAGGGTGTAAGGGGTAGGTAGGCTCAGCTGTCTCTTCCTGTGTTGCGAAGAACTTTTTTCATAATATTGATTATGAGGGGGGGGTGTGCGCCGCGCCGCGGAATTTGGAGCTTGCTTGGTATCGGGGCTTGCGCACTCGGGGGCTACTAGCGGGGACACCGGGATGTCAGATGGATTTGCTTATTCCCCCAAATAAAATGTGGGGGAAGCAAAAGTAAGCGTTCGGCGGACGCCGGCACCCAGCAGTCAGCATGGTGGGTAACTTTGCGAAGGCAGTTTGACTTCGCTGGGGAATACCCCAACCCAAAAGCGTTGGACCGTGACGTGAGGAAGACGCACGCGGTTTTACCTTAAGTAAGCTACCGCGTCTACGTAGCCGCGAGTTTGAAGTGGTGACTGGCTAAAATCAGTCAGCTATGGGTGGTGGCAGGTGGTGGTTGGCATGTAGCCGAAGAAGTGGACACAGTAATGATAGGGCGACATGTTCAATTGAAGTGAAAGAGAAGAAGCATTATTAGTGCGTGCGGCGAATTCACGCTCCAGTAAATTAAGCCATACAGAAAATGGAACAATAAGTATGACTACAGTATGTTTATGAAAAACCTTTTTTTCGGCCAACCTGTGGGCATATTAAGCTGGAATGTCTTATGAGTTTATCAATGAGGCTAAAATTTGCAAAGATACTTTACTTGTTCAGGCTTGCAGTTGAGAACCAGGCTGTATCTGAAGTAGTGCCGTACAGCAGCTGACATGGTCAAGGGAAAAGAACTTTCTTGCCTCAAGAAATACATGCATACTTATATGAGTATGCCACTGGAAATATTAATCAAGTGTCATTTCTTGCAATAAGCGGATGCGTAGTTAAAATCCAGAGTAGCTGATCAGCCCAATTATATGACCGAAAATACCACATTATTCAGATTTCATCTATAACCCCCTTATTTCCTTTGTAACTGCTGTCGCAGCTTCGTTTATACTGGTGAATGCCGAAACTTCTTACCCTTTCGAAGTCACTGTCTTATGATGTAGAGGTGGGACTACCTTTAGTAACTCTATATTCATCTTATTCGTGACTTTCACGTTTAGGCAGCAATCTGGTACAAGTGCTGACATGGTTGGTCAATCGGCTGCTTTGGAAAGTTGCTCTTGTTATCGTGCACCCGAAAGTTTTTTCTCGAGCTTTAAGGTAGGTACGCCGCCTTATTTTTAGATTCCAAGAAGTACTCAGGTAAAGGAATGCAATAGCATAAAAAAAGTGGCGTCAAGTCGTGTCAATGGAAGGAGCTCACTGGAATGGTATGCGCATGCTTATATGATATGGAAATCAGCGCAAAAGCGCTGGGAACTATAGTAAGGAATCGTGATTCACGTCGTAGCTCCCATGCGCTTGCTACGTACGATGTTTTGAATTAGTGTGGGCTCTAAGTTGTCGACTTTACGATGAAGAAGCTCGGAGAAAAGTGTTCGCTAATTTTACAGCTTCATGGAACTTCTACAAAATAATATTTGGAGGAAGCAATGTGTTTGACGTCAGAGAGGAATAACTAAACAAGTACTGTCTGTATCTCAGCATCAAATGCTATTGTAAGTTACCAGCTTCATTCCTAATGGTGGTATGGAGCTCCGTGGTCCCCAAGATTGAAAAAGTGAACCACAGGGTCTGTTTTGGAGAAGCCAGCTTGTAGCAACTAAACGAAGCAAAGAACTTCTATCTGGTGTGCTTATCGGTAATTTATTTCACGATAACGCAATAAGAGTTTCAAACTTGTGAGTGCGATAGGCCTAGCGTTTCACAAAGTTTCCAGACAGCGCTCAAAATACCACACATCTTTCGAAGGATTACCGAAAAAAGGCTACTTGTAGGCACAGTTTGGTTTCACCCAGGGTACTATTGGCCAGCAATACTATTCAACATGCTTGTTCATTTAACTGCGGTACCACAGTTATGATAATAGCTTTGCTTTTGTAACTTTGTGGAAGAATGAATATTCAACTTGAACTAGGCTAGTTGTAATTTGCTGTATGGAAGTAGCTAGGCGAGAGTCAAGCGTTCAAAACGCAGAACGACTAGAGAAGTCCTATCAACGGAGTGAGAAATGCCAATATTCCAATCAACCCTGCAAGCCAATTTGTTTTGAAGCAGCTACATGCTTCAAAACATGGAGAAACTAACTGTAGTGCAAATACTCGTGGTGTCTTCAATATTTTTAATAAATTTGAGCCCTTTTTGAGTCGATACCAACAAAACATCATCTTCTAATTAATACTGCGTTAACATGGCTTAGTTTGCTTTACCCTAAGCATTCTTTTGATAACATTTCTAAGTTTTTAATTCAAAGGACTCAAAGTGGTAGCTCCTGTGGCCTCAAATAATTTTTATTCCGAGATGCATATAAAACCTTAATACGAATTGTACTTTATATCAAACAATGAATTTCAACAATATCGCGCGCAAAATTCTTTTTAACCAACATTAAAGCGAGAATACGATTGAGTTAAACTTCATGCGTTTTTTCTGAGCTATATATAGGTAGCACTGTCCCTATCACCATCTCATCCATGTCCATGGTTTAGAAGTATAGTCAAAGTACCTCCCGGCCGACTGGGCCGTTACTACGGTGAGCTTTATTAATTAATGTAGCTCTCTGCTACCATAAAATGACAATAAGCGGTTACAGTAGCAATAGCAAGCCTTTTCAAACAAAGAGGGTATGCTAGTAATCCGGTGTATGACGAACAAGGGCTTGGTTGTACCACTCTGAATTGTGCCATGCTTCTTACCTGGAAAATAGGAAACTGTGCAGTAAGAATTGTATGATCTTACCAGCATTTTAACGTGTATTCTGGAATACACAGAGGCACTTGTTTTGACTTTAAACAGTATAAGGTAGACCATATTCTTTTTAATATTGAAAGAAACAGCATCACAAGAGTCCTTATCAGAATTCAAAAGTGTAAAAATGATTATTTCTACCACTAGACCTGAGATTTCATAAACTTCGATAAAATAGCATGCCACTTAAATTATAGAATTCTGAAAGGAAAACTAGTTGGAAACATTATGAAATATCGAACAAAGAATATATGTAACCCCCGTAGACACTATCTGCACCAGGTGCAAGTATTTTCAAGCACAGTATGCGCATAAAATGGTTTTCCTACACGCACAAAAGCAAGTTTATACACAAAATCTTTATGTGTGTTGATCATGCTATTGTGGAAATCTGGTGTTTGCTAATGTACACCTACCAGCCATCATAAAGGCTATGCGCGTCTGAGTTTATTATCAGTGTAATTAATGATGAAACCTGAACTGGTAGCCAAATTTTGGCTTGTAAATTAACTGCCTCGCTGCATAGAGGCTTGCGTAGTTCTAAGGGTTTAAATGCTTTAAAGTAACATTTTACGATGCTCATGGCTAAACGGAATACATATAAAATCCTTCTTAACCTGATAATTCAGTAGAAACTTTTATCAATCGCTAAATTTATACGTGCGTATTCCAAGTTTTAAAAACAAAAATTTATCGTGGGGTTATTGTTGATTTAGCAACTTCCAAGTTCTTCGCATGCCAGATAGTAATTTTGAAATGCTTTAAAGCAATAGAAATCACAGCATAGCAACTAAACGAATTATCGGTGAATATTCCGTTGCATCAAAATTTGGGAGAAATTCAAGACTTGCCCTGCCATTGTTAATACTGCATGCATACCCATGGTTTTAAGCTTACAAATAAGCTTTCAAAAATTATCAAGGCAGGGCTGTTTTTATCATGGCCCTGTAGTAAATCCGAACGCTTTTTTGGGTATCATCCGACTTCGTTTTTCCATCAGACAAGTGCGTTAACTCTATATTGCCACAACTTGAATGAGGGTACTGTACCTCAGTCTCATAACCCTATGAGCACAGCAAGCATTATTGCACTACCTATAAGGGAAACCAAAGCAAGTAGTTTTGCTAAAGGTACACTTTGGGGATAAGTATTAATATTTCTCAGAATTTCTGGGTGCATATTCCTGCTATTAGCATTAATTTTAAAAATAAATAATGAAAGTAAGAAATGCTAATGCATATAATTTTTTGGTCCTTTATACTAGACCTAACAGTCTTGAATACTGAGAGCCCACTTTTTGTGCTGAAAAACGAGTTAAAAAAGGCAATCGTTTTCTTAAAGGTGCAAGAGGCTAATTTATCCATCTACATAGAGAGAGTGTAGCTACTATTTAAAATGTTCACCAACATTCTATAAAACAAATTTATTCTCCAAAAATTGTAATTTGTTTTTTCTTCGCTTTTTTAGGATTTTAGCAATTTTTACTCAGCAAGTGCATCTGAACTTAGCGAAAAATTGAAGTTCCCTTACTTGTGACCTTTAAGAAATTTTTTCCCTGGGTTCAACAAATTTGGTTAACGGTAAAAACTTAGGAGCATGGTCAGCTCCTTCATAAACGCAACTTTGATTTTGATACCGCTGAAAGAAAGGATAATAAAAAAAGCGGCATCAAGTTAATATGCCATGAGCCGTCACTAGTAGAAATATGCTGCAAGAGACTGCCATTGACTACATGCAGATGTCTGATCTGTGGTAGCAGAGTAGCTATGAGTACAACGAAGATCACTGAAGTGCAAAAACAATTTTACTGACTTCCTTTGCATCAGGAGCAGCAACTGCCGAATTCTTTCAATTTAATGCTTCTTAACTCAACAATCTTTTGCTTCAAGGTTAAAATATTTTTCATTGTCATATTGAACTTCTTCCCATTTGGACCCCATGTGACGCGAGAGATTTCTAAAGATGAAAAAAATGCATTGCATAATATTTGTGCAATAGCACCACTAAAACGCTTCTTTTTCTGATGTGCATATTATACAGTATGAGTTCCACAGCGTTTTAAACTGCCTGGATTTCCATAGCTGTGCAATTGCTTCAATGATGCGCTCAAAACATAAAAAAAATTTGTTGCTACATCCAAGCAATTAACCTCTATATTAATTGTCATATTGCACGCCTCAGTGATACACGGATGGCACTAGAATTTCGAGAAGACTAAATTACAAATGGCTATCATGGTACATTCCTTCAAGGCGTCCGTTAGGGGTACATACTAGTGTGCAGGAAAACATTTAAATTAAGTCAGTCACAATAAACTATTGCATTGTTTGGAAAAATGGGGTGCTACGGAGATCTGAAGGATTATATTGGGTAAGCCTAACATTGAGTGCACGTAAGCAAACAGAGATATCAGTCATAGGGCGTGGATTACACGTAGAGCTAAACTGCTGCATAGCTTACACTCTCAATCCTTGTGAATAAAAAGAGCACGAAATTTTCTTATAAATACCTGAAATGAGGCTGAATTATGTCATTCAAGTATATTGATAAAAATATTTTTCTTAGGAAAAACAAGAAAGGTGCTTGGTTGCTCTATTATGCTACAGTCACGTTATGGTTGTTGCACTATTTCCTGATTGAAATAAAATCCCTTCTAAGTTTCTGAGCCTGATTTTAATCAAACAACCTAAACGATAATTTTATTTTCGCACGTAAAATTGGTCGGCGTTGTTGCTCATTAACGTGTGTAGTCAATTATGGTATTTTTTTAGTGATTTAAACTCTTACGCTTTATTTCAGGCAAATAAGCAATAAACCGCATTTATTGGCTGGCGATAATGCTGTCATCACTAATCCGCATGCCAAGCATGATATTGAAGTTACTATGTTGATATGATCGAATTATCAATCCTGACTTAGCATTAGATCGCCGGAGTAGTGAAGCAGAAATTGATACGTCATCAGCGATATCCTAACAAACAGGACATAAAACTGGCCTGCACTACAAAGCGCGGTAAATTCCTTATATTCTGCATCACATTTTAGTCAGGCCTTATGGCAAGAATAATACTACTCGGAGGTGGCCACCGTCATAAGCAGAGTTTTTTCTGAATACTACTTTAACCTGTTGAGGGAGCAACGCCGATGCTCAACATTCATGTCACCGCACCAAGGGAGTGAGTGCTCAGCATGGAATGTACCCACGCGTTCAATGAGAGCATGCCGAAAACTAGAATGTATTCCCAAGAGTTAACAATATTCTTACAAGGCTGATGGTGCACACAATCAAACCTACGCATCAAAATAGTTTCTGTCAGATACTCCGTATTTAAGACTCTAGGCAACACGGCAGTAAACACTGCCTGGGAGCCTAAGGGCCTATAAAATGGCAGACTGTACATACGCTACAAACGAAACTGCAGATATACAATCGTGGAACTTTATTGCTTTTAGCATTCATACTTATTCTTCGATTATCATCAAGCCAGTTAAAACTTTATTGGACAAACATTATTTCTTATCTACTTTCCACCTCTTACCCGAGCACCAAATGTTGCGACCTCCGCGATTTGCGTCCCACGGTCATGGGCCATTTACAGCGTTTTGCTATTTTACGATTATGAGATATTTGCAGTACGAAGGCAATAAATACGCTGAAGCGCAGTACATAGATCAGAACGCAGCATACGACTATGGCGCCTACGATATCGGTAGACATGGATCCTCAGGGGCTGGTAAGTGCTTAGATACTTGAGATTGGATGCTAGGAAGACACCCCTCCGTCGTTGCGGGCCCCACAGAATATCAGACATCCACAAACTACGCGAGACAGGCAGAAGAAACATGGCCCACAAACTATGCGACACAGGCAGAAGAAGCAAGGCCCATCGGCGATGAGAGACCCTCAGACTACGCGAATTCCGTAGGCTATGAGAGACCCTTAGACTATGCGAATCCCGTAGGCTATGAGAGACCCTCAGGCTTTCTAAATCCCACAGAACATGAGGAACACACATACAATCAGAATCCAGCAAAATACGCGGGGTCAGCATACAATGAGAACCCAAAAAAAAATGAAGAAGACGCATATAATGGACCCGAAGAACCGCATGATCAGGGTATTACATGCAGCCCATGTAGCTACAGCTCCTGTATGAGCTTTCATGATTCCATTCTGGCCTCGGTTGAGATTCGTAGTGGCTTCACTTCCCATAATCTGCAGATGACATGCTAAGCTATTAAGAAAGTCAGATTTAACAGGTAGCCTTTCGTGCTTGGGTCAGGTGTTGTGCATTAACATCGCCACTACGTTTGGATCACTTGTAATAAAGCTACTAAGAATACGGACATCTTTCTTTTCTAAGCTTAGTGTAGTTCGCTACCATTTCAATATAGCGATCAAAGGGACCAAGCGATTGTGCCAACTTACGGCCAAGATATTGTGGCATATTATGTGCGTGGTAAACCTGTCAGTGTCTGCTTAAAGCCCCATGTCCAGGGAATGCAGCAGGAGAGAACGCTTAAAGAGTCAATAAAAGAGTGGACTACAACATTCTTTGTTGCACACTATGAAGTGTAAGGCAGAAAATCATAAGACCTTTAAACAGGGTGAAAAGTTCCAGAGCAACCAAACCGTGGCTGCAATTTATTGCGAAAACATCATTGGCTTCCCAGCCGTCTTAACGAAAAACTAATCGCACTATTCTGCATTCAGGCGGTCTGCAATTTCCGAATTCCAGCAACAAATTGGACAGTGACAAAAAATATCCTTTGATTTTGATAAATAATGTGCCCGATGCTGGTAGTCACACCCCCAATTTCTTCATTCACAACAAAATAATATCGGCTTTATATTTTTAGACCATGCTCGTAAAAATAGCCCAAATCTACAGGTCTGAGGCCAATATATTAAGCGCAGCTCGCATGCAAGATTGCCGCAAAAAAAAGCTTGAAAGCCACTTAAACATTGACAGGCCAGGAAACTCGTCGAAAACATCCTGCAAAATTCACAGTTAATGGACTCCCTTTGTTGTATGTACATAAAATCATTCATGCTCAAGCGCACAAAATAAATAAAACGTTCAGTAGGAATATTGGGTCCAATGTACAGGTATGAGAAAACAACACTCATGGAAATACTATAAGACTCATCAAAGTTTCGAAATATAGGTACCAGCCAGAGCTAGGATATTGTGCAGGGTCTACGGGAGCCACGCAGATGCAAAATATTTCTACTCAAGGCAATTTAGCTTGAAACCCACCAACCACTCCATATTTCCTCCGACATTATGGAACACAAATTTTTGGAAATCAAGCCTAGAGAAAAAACGTACTCATCGCCTAAAATAATTCAGCTTCGCGAATTTAAGCATCTTACCAAAACGATAGACATGCAAACGACGCTTTTAGGCGCCCTACACATTCCTATAAAACAATAGAATTATTCGGTGGCATAAATATTTCGACTTAAAAAATTGAAAAATTAATGCGTATTTCACCGACAATGGAATTAGCGCAGTACCCACATATGTACAGACTAGCAAACTACCACGGCCATAGCTGTTCATTCCGATACAAGAGTCACTGTGCAATCAGCACAAAAATCGATGAATCAGGTTGTCTAAGAAAATATGCGCATGTGCTATTACGTCCTTTAAGCGCTGGTCCAAGAAGCAGAATGACTAATAAAACAGGCTAGATTGTTTAATGGATAAATTCATCAGGCTCAAATTTCTCAGTAGTATTGCTTCATTTAGTAATGAAGCAATACAAAAAATTGTGCATGCTATCACGATATGGAGATGAGATTTCATGATACGAGAGACTTCTCGCGCTAAGGCAACTTGCGGAAAAAGGATTAAATAGCACAACAGTTAATTATACCATGAATTATCACTTCCCGTACACACGAATTTGTTTTAATCAGAAAAATTCCAGCGTTTGCGTGCTCAAGGAAAATAATTCGGGATAAGAGCAGCTAAGGGAACTACTGAAAGAAATCATAAAGCAGGCCTCTCTTGTCTGTAGAGCAATTTCTTCCCACGATGCACTAAGAAAAGATACGCCTGTCGACTTCCCCATAAGAACCCAACTGTAACCATGACCGCGTCATGTCTTTATGAATATTTATTAATTTTGTACTTTAGGCGAACAGACAACATTTTCTTGAATGAAATCGTGAACCCAGTTCTGAAGGCAGAAATCCCCGCGATTAGATTTGATGGTTGAAGTATTTCACGGGCAAAGGAGCCTCTTAAAGATTGCTAAGCTAAGTAAAATTTACTTAATTCTTTCAAAGTTCTATGCGTGTAACCCGCAAAAAACTGCTAAAAAAATTCTCTTGCCTTCAGAATGTTATGCCACTGTTATTGCATACAAAAGGGCACCTTACTTCCACAAATTAGCAAATCGATGTAATATTTACTACCAGAAGATACAAGAAATGAGCTGCCACATCATAAAACATAGGATATTAAGAAAATATACAGTAATATTTAGTAAAAGTAGAGTAACACTCCTAATTTTATAAAGCATATTCTAGCGTATACAAAATACACTGGGCACAAATACGCATCTCGGAACTCTACTAAAGGCTTGAAACAAAACGCCAGGACGCCTTTACATCATCCTACTAGATGGATGACTTAAATAGCGTACGCAAAGGCTAGCGCGTAGTCCCGTTTATTGCAGTACGATTAAATATAGTTGTTGACATGGGAATAAGGCAAGAAATGCGCCACGACCATCCTGGCCAATTCTAAATTGCACACTGGCTTCAACAATATACGACATTCAAACTAGTAAGGCCTCAAGTACGCGAAAGAACAATCGCCGTGCATCTGCATGTCAAACACATTACTGCGGCAGAAACTGACGAGGTTGGGTGCTGTTAGTTATCTGAGATGTGGCAGCTGCATACTGCTTATAAGTACTAGGTATTACAACCTGATGTAGGGGACTGGTAGCTGCAGCCGAAGGAAAACTAGAGTTATTGTTACCAAGGTTATTTTGGGAAACAGCTGAAGACTGTGTATTGGCTTGATTTTCAGAAGGCAAGGAAGGTAAAGGCTTGTTAGAGGATATATTCTGCCGTAGCTGCAACATGCACTTTTTGGTAACCTCTTCGTTTAGGCAGACCGTTAAAAATTTGCTTCTGTAAGAAAAAAGTGACAAGATGAGAGAGAAGTATACACCCAGAAGCATTGCTAGACCCAACGATCCACTCCTAACTCACTATGTTACCAACACGGTGAAATTGAAAAACGCATCAAGCGTAAATTAGTGCAAAAAAATACCTCGCAGGTAATTTCACTACAGCAAATTTTATGGGTTAGTATTAAACAAAAATGTTCTTGTGCACACATAAAAGTGTCATGCAGATGCTATAGCGCTATTAACAAGTATTAAAACGAAATTCCAGCCTGATCAACTATCCGGACAAAAAATGTGGCATCCAGTAAACTTGGCAAACTTACATGATTGACTCAGGGAGGCATTGCGCCAACGCTTCGCGGGCTCGTGGATTGTCTGAGAGCCTTAAGTAACATCTGACGATATGCCTAATCAATCTTGAGCAGTGCTCTGGTGGAGTGTCAGGCAAGCTGTTGCTCATATACAGTAATACCTTCGAAACAGAATAGAATCGCTCAGCGGTCTCACAGATATATTCTAAACCTTGCTTGTCTTGCAGGATCTTCTGGATGATGAACGTAGCAACCTTCGAAGTACAAGGAACCAGTAAAGAATAACGAAATAGTCCACCATGCATATTCATAACTACAGGCTTTGGATTAGAATTATCTATCGCGAAATAAAATCTGTACTTTAGTCCTTGTATCAATCCAAGAATTCATAAACAGAGAAAAAGGCTATGAGCCCCGCTTTAAATTCATGTATAAACCTCGCAGCACAAACAAGGGGAATGTAGATAAGTCATAGTATCAGCTACTTGCCCTCCATCTGAAGACTGGTATCAACTTGTAAATATTCCTTTAAAAAATCTGTAATTCTATTTAATAGTAAATACCCCTTATACACGGCTTCATTAGAAAACACATACAAAACTCATAAAACTGCGGAAAACTAACGAAAAATAAAAGGCAACCATAGCGTGTCGAGCAAGTTAGTGTTAGTGGAATTATTTTGAATTTGCAGAGGTTCTCATGTAAAAAAATGGCATGCCTTACGGCAGAGTGAAGAAATGCAAAAAAAAAGGTAACGAAAAAAAAGCTTTCACTTAGCAAGAGTGTGGCCAAAAAAGAAGAATCACGCAAGAAGATGAACAGATGCTCCATATCATCAAGGTGAATCTTGTCCACCAGGTAAGCATAAGCACATAGAAAAATCATTGTGTGTGAATGTGTGCCTGTGTGTCTTCTTTCTCTGTCTGTCCCCTTTGTGTGTGTCTCCGTGTGGCGTGTGTGTCCCCGTGTTAAGTGTGTGTCTCCTCACTGTGTGTCCTTTAATATTTTTATAAACTATTGAAAAAAATATTTCGCTTCTTATATCTTATATTTTAAATTTAAACTGCCTTCTTCTGTGCAAAAGACCTGCTTCCTACTTCAAAAAGCCACAATTTTTCATTTTTATCATAATATATGATATTTCTAATAGCACATCAATGGAAAAGAAATTAACGCACCGCTTTAGACAACAGAGCTCCATTTTCCATGATTCTTAAGCATAAAGAAACAATTTCAGTTTGGAGAAGGAAACTAATTACGTTGGGGTCGTCAGCCTGTGAAAAAATATAACATGTAAGTGAGTCTATTTAGCCTACCGAATGCATGAAAAAAATCACATGTAGAAGTGAGCTTAAGCCTACAAATGGATGCTAATAACAAGCGAAGTTCAAAGCTATTATCATCAATAACATCATTTATACTAAATATATACCGATACGCCTGTTCTCAAATCCTTAATTTATATGGATGAATTTCTAATTTGAGAACCCCATGCATTTTTGATTTGATTGTAGTTATATTTTTCTTAGTAGTTTATTATATGCTAATTCATATAGACTATTTTATAATATTTTTAACGCAATACTTATGTTTTGCACACTAATGAAAATAAATCACGATTCAGACGAAATTTCGGAAAAAATTATAGATTCTCTTTAATAACTTCAAGCTTCAGGTACCAAGTGCTAAAAACCAGAAGCCACTAATTCAACTTCATAAAGTTAGAGATAATGCTTCTATAAAAAAAAAAATTTTTTAAATGCAAAAGCCAGGAAATGCTACCTTTACTAATCCTCCAATCACTCCCAGAGAAGTAAGTCGTAGGTATTCAAACTGGCGATTTTTCGCGACGATGTTTAGGAATGGGTAAACAAACAGCGGAATGTGTGCTGAAGATAAAATCGCGTGGCAAAGTTATCAGAAACAGTATTTTGCATTTGAATCGAACAAAAAATCACTTCATATTGTAGGACGAATAGAAATCATTAGATTAGGAGTTAATACTGAGTAAGAAAAGAAAGAAATATTTACGCTTTCTGAATTCATTTTTATTTGTAGATTGACTTTATCGCAAAATGAAGTAGTGCTTTATCACAGTAAAGTGAAGCTGCGAACTCCGGAGATTAGCAGATTGACAAATTGCAAATTTATATAATGAGATAAAAAAAAACTCGTATAGCATGCAAAATTTCCATTCTTTGTACATTAAACAAAACATAGTCACCTGCCACAAAATTAAATATTAGAGAAATGAATGTCCAACCATGAAATTAAAAAAAAAATAGACTAGGGAGATAAGAATTCCTTCAAATACTAACCACACTGCAGTATACAAAGCTTATCATTCAGAATAAGCACCACTGAAAAATTATAGGCTATACACGCTCAACAGCATCCGTAGAATGAAAATAATAAACCAGCAAAAAAATATGTCTTAAAATTCCCATTTACAAAATCCCACGAGAAATCAACAATACAAGAACAAGCATATCTTCAGTGTAGATACACAGAATAGAGCAACACACAAGCATAGCTTCAGTATATACACACTCAAATGATAAAGAAACATTGCAGATTCTGCATTTAAAGAATTACAGACTACACAAAATTACCATTCAAAAACAGCTGCCTTGTCTCAGGATGAGATGCAACACACTGCAAGAGCGCCAAAACATTGCAAACTCTGGAGGCCCGAGGCATCGATAATCTCGGAGGAGATAATAATGGGCTGGTAGAGCGGCAAGGTAAAGAAGGAATCAAGATTTTGCGTGAAAACTCCACACACGAAACTCATTTCTGCATGAAGAGGATTGATGAACCTTCAAAAGGCCGAAGCTCAGATTTATGAGCACACCAAAGTAAAAGTACTTAATTTGTGAATACATAGCTGTGTGCTACATATTTCATTCAATAATATCGATTACTCTTTTTAAAAAATGTAATCATTTCACAATACGTATCTTCTCATTTTCTGCAGCTTAATTTGAACAACTTAAGCTGCAGCAGAAAAATACTAGAAAAAAGAAACAACACACATAGCACCATGATTAATGTAAACAATACGAAGAGGTAGCGTAATGCTTAAATAAAGGCGCAAATTAGTCAAAAAGATAAAAAATATGAAGAGCAAGAACAGAGTTTAAATCACGGAGAAGTTTGGTCAAATTTAGCTCTTAAAAATTAGAAAGACAAAAAGGGAAGCGGTTTAGCGAAAAGGCAATGTAATCAGAAAAGGACCAAATCGGATAGAATTGAAGATGATGATGAAGTATTACATAAAATAAAAATATTCAAAGCAAAAAAATGGCTAAAGGCTTAGAGCGTGGTGTCAAAATGCAATTTTTCAGCCCGCTTAATGCTACTTTCATCATGAAGGCATGAAAATCACGTTAGCAACACTCAAATACAATGGAAAAAATAAAAAAATTGCTGATGCACACTAGAGAGACAGGCAAGCATCATGGCAATTGAAAATCTTCCTAAAGCTCTACTTACTAGATGTAGATAGTTTCTTGTAATAGAGCTGTCATAGCGCCAAAGGAATGCCACAATACCGGAGCCAAATCTTCGAAAGAATCCCGGCATTTTGAAAGCTCAGCAACCGCATTCTCTCGCTTGTCAAAGTCCCATAACTCTGTAATAAGCTGAAAAATACGATCCCATCCTCCATTCTGAGAATTGCTCTGGCCAGAGTTTCCCGGATACTGCCCCGCAGTTTGATGAGGAGGTGAAAATGCTATGCTGGTAGACTGTGGGGTGGATACCGGCTGGTGAGACGGGGGGGGATGCGACATCCTCGCTTCAACAGTATACACTTTAATGTTGATTTTATAGGCTTCGTTCCAAAAAGCAGATGGCAAATGCTATGTGGACGATTCTAGCATGCCCTAAGATATTTCCAAATAGGCGTAGCCAGCTACGTAGTAGAAAATTTACGCCGATAAAAATTCACTAGAAAGTATGCAATGGTCAGAGCCGAACTTACTTTGCCCTCAAAACAACAAGAAACACAAAAAACGACACACCTTCAGCTTCGGCGAGCAACCATACTACCCACATACATCACTATGCACGAGACAGGGTGCCTAAATCATCAAAAAAAATATAGACAGTACAAAATTTCCATTACGAGCGAGCTAAACTGCACGAATGCAAGAAATACATGATTTACCAAGGATTGAGAGTCAAAAGCAGAACTAATAAAGGATATTCACCCTGATATAATAAGTGCTACAAAAAGAGGCATCTAAGATCAAGATTTTTCTATCAAAACGCGGTCTCATCAGTACATTCAGTATGGTAGCAACGCAAAGGTACATCACCTCAGTATAGAGATAAAATCGCTGATCAAGCTAACCAGTAAGGCAAACGTCGATAATAATCACACAGTACAGCAATAACATGCAAAGGAAAACACTTTGTGGTACATGCCCCAGGTATTTATAGATGCAGAGACGCAAAAATAAAAGCGTAGAGCCTAATCAAGTTATGATGAAACACTTCATGAGAACTAAACAAGGATACCGATAAAAATACTATTCAAAACATCAACTCAGATCTACGAAATAAAACCGTATGCTCTAAAAAGCAAAAGAGGGCAGAGAGGATAACCAGACATCACTGTTAAGAGAGTGCTTAACGGCTCTGCACAAAGGGGAGCTCCTCGTAATTATATTTTACATTACTCACTGTAGCACTGATAACCTATGAAGAGCAGACTTTGCATACCTAGGCATCCCTACTTAAAGTACCAGCGATAGCGAAGAGAGGCTCTGAAATCTTCATTTCTCTCGTTCCTTATTATCCGTAGAATGAGGTATATTTCGTTAAACATAAGTTTGTCAAGCAAGTGTATTAGTGCTCATAAAAATACATAAAGAGGCATCTTGACCTCACAGAATATATATTACGCAATGATACTGAAATTTCAAGATTGAATTATCACATCTATACTTTCGACATAAAGGCATGCCCCTGCCTTGATAGAAATCTGACACACTGAAGTTTCCGGGCATTGGTGCCAAGTCAGCATGTGTAACTTATGAAATCGCAATGTGTTTATATAACAGGCGTAGTAGTATTGGTCTTAGGTCTCCGCTTCAAGAGTATGCATAGATGAACAAAAATCCTGGAGCTAGCCAAAGATGGGAAACTAAGAGGCTGATGACGTATTAAGTCAATTTTGCAGGGCAGTTACGATTTTCAAAAACATCAAGGTACTATCCCTATTGACGCTGGACAGATATAATAAACTACTCACTTGTCAATGGTTTCGACCAATTGTGCGCACATCGGATGGGGCAGCTCCCCTCCTTGGCTACCCTCTTACAAAAAAGGACATACTTATTGAAGCTCTGTCGCGCCAACCCATATACTGCGGCCCTCGTGCGCTCTTGGGGGAAAAATCGTACAAACTGCCATCTAGTGTATGATGACGTACGTGTGTCTGTGTGTGTGTGCGCACGAACACGCCTCCCTCTCCTACGTGCGTCTTGGCTATGACGGGTAAAGTACCCACGTGTTTCTTTGGGCGGCCCTCTCTTAAGCCCATAGCATTCATTTGCTAGGCAGGGAGATGTGACCATAATTTCTTGGTGATAATGCCAGCCCCAATGCGCGCTGATACCTCCCTTCGGATAGAGCCTGTCGCCAATATGGGAGGTTTGATTTTACCCTAGCTAGATGTAACTGCTGCTACGGGTAGTTTGGGGGGAACGGCGGAGGGGTTAAAGGGTGGTATGCACATGGCGCATAATATTGAGGGGGTGGGTGGCATTGGAAGTTATTGGGAGGGTGGCGTTGGGGGAGGGTGGTGTGGGGGGAGGGTGTCTTTGAGAGTATCCTGAGAGGGTACTGTTAAGGGTATAGTGGGAGGGTGGCATTGAGAGCATCTTGGGAGGGTGTCATTGAGGGAATCTTGGGTGGGTAGTGTTAAGGGCATAGAGGGAGGGTGGCATTCGGAGTATATTACGAGGGTAAGATTGGTAGCAGGCTCCGCGATCATACTTGAGGTTTACGGCCCAGGAGCCTAAACTTAACGGGTAGAGTACACATTGGAAAAGTATTGGGTATAGTTAGTAGGTATATTCTGGGGGAACACACAGCAGCTGACTTTATGGAAAATGCTAAGTGGGACTACAAAGCAGGCATATTTAAATAAAACACTCATAAGGGGTACAATTGAGAATTTTGCGATGCCGGGGTGCCATGGGGGCATATATCTACTATGCACGCTTAAGCTGGTGTCTGCGCTAGTGGGATTGTAGACTATACGAAGTGGAGGGCACTAGACACTCGTAAATGGCTTTGGTATATATGGAGTCACTACAAGATATTCTCGAAAATTGAGGCCATAACGGGGTTATCTATATGGCGTTTCTATTTCAACATAATAAAAGATTCTTTAGAGTTTTTTGAGTAATATATTTGATAGCATAGTAGCAATCGACTTAATAATCCTGGGGTAAACCATATAGGTGTGAATATTGATTCCTTATTAGCGCATCTAGATTGCTTCCAATAAAAGCTATCGAAAGCTTTCATCAAGGAAACACAACGTAAAGTTTGTTCAAAACCACAGACATCCAGGAGTGTCTATCCAAGTTCCTCCATTACTACCTCTATCTTTGGTTTGATGGTTGCTCCAAATAATGAGGTCTCCTGTAACTTGAAATTTAGCTAGTCTAACATACATTGCTTAACAACTAGAAGTTATTGTTACTTCAAGCTTAATATTTTTAATTGCTTGAAATTAAAGAACTAGTGATCACTTTGGTTTACCTACGAGTAAAAACACCCATTTTGGCAAACAATTTTATGTAAGCTCACTGTTAGGCGGAAAAATGACTAACCTAACTTCAAAGCTAGTGAGATTCACGGTATTTTCAATCATAAAGGGCTTCAGTGCGCATCAACTTATACGCGACTTGTAGCAAAGATAGAATTCACCCAACTAGCTGCAAGCAGCAGAATTTTTTTTTGTGCAAAGCGATTGTACTCAGGCGTTGGTCCGTTTCGACCTGCTGTGAAATGCAAAAATCAGCAGTCTAATAAAATTATAAAGTTCAGCTTCTAAAATATACAAAGAATTAACACGAAATTTTTGAATCATTCATTCTGACTATTCCATTTTGTAGCACCCTACAGGAAATAGCTAATAATGATACTTCTGGCGTTAAAGGCATCATTTTATTAAACATATATTTAAACCGTTTATACTAAATTAGAGAGTGCATTTATAAGAATTCGAAAATTTTAATCATTTCATATACCACACTTAATTTATCGCAACTGTCTGAAATCTGCGACGCACAAGAGTTAAAATAAGTAATGCCATTAAGGGGATCAGTGTTAAAACTTTTTCTTTATCTAAAGTATGCCTATGAAATAAGGGGGAAGTATCACATTTGTTTAAAATTAAAAAGCCCTCAATGAAATCTTTTGCAAAGAGGATGATGCCTTGCTTCTTGGCCGTAGGGTACTAATCGCAGCTTAGTACCAGTATATATCAGGTCTGAAAAGTGGGTAAGAAATCAAATCTATGTTCCTGTTCCACTGGAATAAGTTTTGAGTAAATTGGCTTCTTAACCTTCAAAATATACATTGAATTTAGGTGGCTTTATTACTGGATTGGCATTTTTTTAAAATACCGATAGGCATCAATTTTCCTCAAATCAGCAAATTCGACGCCGGTTAGCTCAAATTTGTACTATTTTGCCAGCTTTAGTGGCTGGATGCCGTAACTCGTACATTGCACTCTAAAAATGCTTGTTTTCTTTTCTAAAGCTTTTTTTGAATGAATATTACAATATCCTACCCATAGTGCTTTAAAAAGATAATATTCTGACCTAAAGAAGTGAGTGAGCCCCTTGAAAACATACATCTGAATGCTTGTGGACCTACAACTTCATGCCCCATGACGGATATAGATGTCTTGAAGGTACTTTTTCTAATGAAATGCTGCGATATAAGCACATAAGGAAGGGAAGAAGCATAACTTCACCACAGGAGCATTAAATTCTAGACGAGGCAGGTGGTGAAATCATGGAGACTGACTGCTCAGATTTCCTGGCAAAAAAGAGAGATACGAAGTTCTTACAAGCTGCCTTGTATACAGCCAGCCTATACTTCCAAACTGCTAGTTTTAATCCAGAAAATTATGATGCTACGAGGTTTGGAATTTCATTTCTATGCGTACATTTGACTGCAATAACGTAACTCTGAAGTATCATTCCTCTCTGGAGTGACTAAAGCAGGAAACAAAAAAAAATATCCACAGATCTCTGATTAATTGCCCAGAGATTATCCTGGATATCTTTTTCTATTATCATTACTCAACCAGGTGGTAGCAAAGCGGCTATATAGGAGAGAAACATCTGATGAAACCCCTCAAAAACCTATTTTCCTTGCACTTGCAATAGTTAGAATACTGAGCAAGCCGATGTCAGCTGCTCATATCCTTCAATTTATTCTTTGCAAACCTCGGTGAACGGTTAAAATACGAGGGTTATAAAGCAAAATGTGATATTAATAATTATAATTACGCTTGAAGTAATAATTCATTCGATTTAATATAGTTGTTTTCTGAAAAATAAACCTGCTTAAACTATATTACGATTACAGGACGAAAGTCAACTCTGAAAAAGTAATGTTCAAAGCACTGGCTGGAAGCTGGTAGCCAGTTTCCCTTTATATATGGAAAATGAACCCATTTTGAGAATTACTGCTTTATAGAGCAGACGCAGAGCTCACTCCATTGGCTGTAGTTACTGTAAGGCAGGCAATGTGTATATGACTCGCCTGTAGCATGCCTAAGGTGACACGAATGTGTTTAGCAAGAGCATCAAAAAGAACATTAGAAAAGTTTTTCTCTTTACCCAAAGTAACAGCTGATACTTTTCCGAGTATTTCAGTGTGAATGAGCTATTAAAAATGCCGAAAGCGTCATAAAGCTCTCCTTCCCACAGCGCTAGCATCTTTTAAAAAAGCTGCATTTGCAGAATATATTTAGCTTTTTTATATAGTTTTTTATAGAGTGAGGTTCAACTATTATGCGTGTCTTTAGCGAAGTATTCTGTGGATGCGATATTTCATGAAATGTAGCATAGAAGTTCTTGCCATCATTGTGGTGGTAGGATCAATGAAGGGGATGAACTCGAATATTTCATTATTTTCTGGAAAGTGAGTGACTTGGCCAGAAAAAAAACACCGGTGTAGAAGATAAATAGGGATATGACAATGATGAGAGAAATCACAGGACTTCATACAAATTTTTTCTGCCACGACAGTAGACCAGCTTCAGTATCAACAGCATAAAATAGCGAAAGTGACATTTCCATGGAGCAAGTGAATTTCGAAATATGCTGGAGCGCTAAATTTTGGGAATGAATGAAATCATTTTGAACCTTCCGGTAAGTTTTTAGGCTGCTATTTTGTCTGAATCTTCTTGTCTAATGTGGATAAAAATGCTGATGCGAAAATGACAAGGGTGTAAGTCTCGACACGGAGTTGGTTTTTCTGAGAATTAGCAAGCCAGAATATTCTTGAACTAGGCCAGCTAAAAGTCTCTGAACTAAACCAGCAAAAATATCCTTAAAACCAACCGATCCAGAATAATCTTTAAAACCAACTAAGCAGGAATAATCCTTAGTGATTCAATCCCCAGCAATAGCTAACTACTGATATTAGCAGTTTGACAAAGGCATTATGTAGCACAAAATAACGTTCATCTTGGTTTTATCGCAGGAGATCACCCTTTTCTTCGAGAGATATATGCAGCAGTCAATAGATTTAGGGTTCGCCTAATTTTCCATGCCATCACACTAAGTTACCAGGAGATCTTAAAGAAGCTGCAACACCCAGGCTTGGATACAGAAATCCTCCGTAAAATTGCCTGAAAAAAAATGATTTGTTGTATTTGAAAGTAAATTTTATCTGCGCTTGTATATGGGGAAGCTTTTCTTGCATTTCATGAAAATTCCTTAAAATTCTGTGCTCTTTAGCTGCCTTCTATGGAACTGTCTTCGAAGGTGTTGATCGACCGAAAAAGTTTGCAAGCCTTTAGATAAATTGGAGTTCTTGCACACATAATCTTGTTAGAAGCTCTTTTAGGGATTTTTTAGCGTCTAAAAGTTGAGAAATTTTTTACCATGGTAAGTATATTGCATTCGATTATGGGGTGCTACGCATTTAGAACTGGCTGAAGCAACTTCCAATTAAATTAAAATATGCATAAAGGCAAATGTGATGTTTCTGCATTCATTGTTTCAACTGTACAGTAATGCTCGCTTGCTTTTAGAGAGACAGGCCTTCATAGTTTTAGATTCATACGGTGCACACTCATAGCATATTATTTCCTAAAAAATACGGCACACACAGTAGCAATAAAGCATCAAAATTATGTCAAAACTCTACGAAAAGTCCAATTAATTCTGTTAAACATAAAAGTTTGTGTAGACGCAGCTACTCCTGTACATTCAATACAATTTGAGCTGCTCTTTGAGGACAAATCCAAATTATCTCTAGAAAAAAGCGAACTAATCTATTTGCGGCTACTCCTTTACATTCAATACAATCTGAGCTGCTCTTTCAAGAATATCTCGAGTTTATTAGTTTGCTAGTTTGATGGAAAAGATAAAGAGTGAACCCCAGATGAAGCTAGCATACTTCAATAAATCAATCTGAAAGCATTTTATTGAGAAAATTTCTCCCCAAATTTCCCTCTCTCTACCACTCCCCCCTTTTTTCTTTGCAAAGACCAGCAAGCTGCTCAAATCTTCGTCAACATGCTACAAAAGTTGTTAAAAAAAAACACCTTTAAAAGTTATTCTTTTCCTCCTTTCCACAGAATTTATCAACTCAAAACAATTATCATCTTACTACCTCAACCCCACCTTTTTTTTTTCTCACGTGATGCAGCGCCCTCCTCTATACAAGGACTTCAAAACCCTGGCAATATATAAAAGCAAAAAACGCCACACACGCCTCTTGCAAGCACCTATCTGAACTCCCCATCATATGTACAGAGATGGTCTTTAAGCCGGCGCTAGCAGGGATCCCCATTGACCTATCTATTACTGTCATCGGCTTTTTCGTCTCGGAGTTGTGCCTTCTAGCCCAAACGCACACACACACACACACACAAACATACACACACACACACACAAACATACACACACACACACACAAACATACACACACACACACACAAAACACGCACGCAAAACATACCAAAAAAAAAATATCCACTACGCCTCTTGTGCAAAACCTGAGATTCGGCGCCTCGACATGCGTGAATAAGGCGCTGGTCTCTTTTAGATGTGCTGCTGATTAGAGACAGTCGCATGCATGCCTCCGTCGTGAATGTTTGTTTTCTCAACCTCTTCTCTTATCATCTTCTTTGCGTGTGTTTATTATATTCCCTTATTGCGGAATGCACACACATTTTCGCCTCCTATGCAAAGTGTGTCTGTTTGACGTATTTCTTTCTTCGTCCATTGTGTGTTTTGTATTTCTTCTCTTGCCATTTTATATGATTTTCATGCAAGTGTGCAGATTGAGTGTGTGTGTTTGACTTTTTTACTATGTAACTTTGCTGTTCTATTGTATATATGTCATTACAAAAGTCCCATGTTGCCCAATAAGCTTCCATTGCTATCAACTACGTTGTGTGTGTGACTATCCGTAAGTGAAGGTGCTGCTGCTCTTTCTGTTGCACACACGCTACAAGAGCACTTTTTTTGTGCTGTTTTTGCTTCTTCTTTTCAAGTTTTTCGTTATTAAAGGGCAAAACGGACGTTTGTAGCCTGCCCCCTCCTCGTGAGTCGAATAAAAAGGTATTTTTGGGAGTCTTTAAGAGGATTATGCTTGTGTGTCGTGGATGAGCTTCCCTTTAATTATTTGTTCAAAAGCGCCGAAAAAAGCATGAAGATAGTTTTGCTGCTGCGCATATTTTGAATGCTGAAGCCATTTCGTATATGATATATGTTTGACGTAGTGATATTTTGGTGATGTCGTTGTGACCAGTGAGAAAAACAGGGGAGTTGGTGGGTCCCTGCTGGTGTTTCACGCAGTGGTGTTTGTGCTGCTTGGAAGGGGGGTTTTTGTATGGTGCGTTGGTGTTTGTATTGTGTGTTTGTTTGTGTGTTGGTGTGACTATATATGTGTGTGTGCAACTTTTTTTTTCAATGAGTAGGTAGAAACTTCACACATGCCTCGTATTGTGTGTATTTATCTATTTGGGTATTCTTCCTACTTCCCATTTTTTTGTGGCTTCTTTCGCCTATTTACGCTTGCGCTTACATCGGAGAACATGAAAAAGTGAAAGAAGCTGCTCAGTGAGGGATGATTGTGTGTTTTTCGCTGTTTTCCCAAATTTTTGTTTTTAACCTGCTTCGTAGCATTTTTGCAAATGTTTAGTGTTTGTATTTTCCAATTTTTTTATGCACTTTTGATAGCTTCTTTTGCCTAGATGATGGCTATATTTTGACACTTTCAATACGTATTTTGGCCGTAGATTTTGTTTTGAGAAGTAAATTGGTATTTTTCGATGGAGGAGTGGGTGGGTACATTTGTAATGCGCTTTTTGTTTTTTGAAATGTTTGATTGGAATTTGAGGAGGGAACGGGAAAGAAGGGCGAATCTATTGCTTTTGCGATTTTTTTGGGGTTTAGGGTTTGAGATTTGAAACTTAGGGTTTAAGGTTTTTTTTATGTTTGAGCTTTTCATTTGAAATACAAATTTTATGAAGAAAAGCGTATAATTTTCATTTCTTATAGGAATCGTTAGAATCTACGGCTCTTTATGCATAAAATCTCGTCTTGAGATGCATTATATTTTATATAATGCTATGATTTCAGATTTTTCAAATTTCTTAGAAATGCATACACTTTTTTCAATAAAGAGAATACTTGAAGAATATGAAACTTAATTTTATATGAAAATTTAGAGAAATTGGCTGAATGTCACCATATTTATGAGGAATAAAAGGCTTATTTTATACAAGAGTACATGCTTGTTCGCTTTAGTTTAGAATTTGGACTTGTCACGTGTGTGTGGCTGTTCTTGTAGCGAAACTTGCAGCAAATAATCTCTTTTTGCTCAAAAAAAAAAATTTAAAAAATGGCTTTTAAAGGCTCTTCATGAGTTTTTTCGGATGTTGTTTCGTCAAAGATTTTTCTGTAGAAACTTGTTTTTCTGCCGGTTAACTTGGGCGTTTTTCATTGCTAGTATAAGGCATGCTTTTTCCCGTTTCCTGTACTTTAATTTATTATTTTTCTTATTTGCTTTAACCTTAAAATATAGCCTCAAGTTTTGCCATAATTATCAAGGTATACTCACACAAAGCTATAGGTAAGCGCCACGAAAGTTGTTTCCTAACCAATCGTTGCCATAACATGAAGTTTCAACAATGATTTGCTCTTTGTGTGTGTATCTGAATGTATGAGATGAAGTTAGAAAAATTTCCCTCGTCTTTTGATATATTCAGGCGATCTGTACTGACGCAATGTGTGAGAAGTATGAAGTTAACCACGAGGTGTACATACAGTCTCTGATGTACCTGTGGAGGGTAACAGTCTTGGTGGTACGTTGCCGTAATTTTTTCAGTTCTTTCTTCAGATGAACCTTTATTTTATATTATCTAATATATTCCTAGTTTTTAGGCTTTACTAAGTAGGGATTTGTGTGAAGATTCTTTCAAACATTCGCTCGTTTAGGCAGCGTTTTTCTAATTTTTGGGAAATTTAAAGGTAGTAAACTGTTGGGTTTGACCCGTGTGTTCAGTAAGTTTAGTCTGAATTGATGTGCTATTTTTGAAGAGAATTTACATACACATGGGAGATTTTGTAGAGCTATTTTGTATGTGTTTTAGCTCTGAGTAAGCAGCCTGTCTTCAGATTAAGTATAAGAAAGTTTGTAGAATGTAGTGAAGGTAAGCTCAAAATTTTATTTTTACTTTGAAATTTCGTTTCAATGATTTTTGAGATGAGAAGGGTGCCAAAAGTGCGATAGTGGAATAGTTTGTGTGTGTTGCTGTATGTTTGTGTGTGATTCTGTGTGTTTGTGTGATGCTGTGTATGTTCCTGTGTGTGTTGTGTGTGAATCTTTGTATATTCATATGTCTACATCAGTGTGTGCGCGTCTGCATCAGTGTGCGAGTATCATTTTTTTCACAAGATGAAGTCCTTACGGTTTAACCTTCAATTAACTACCTGTTAAGTAGTTTTATCATTTCCCATAGGTTTTGCCCAAATTTAGCGGCTTTAGAATGTTTTTCTTGGAGATTTTTGCTTCTTCTATTGATTAACGAAACTATAAAATGATGAATCTTTAACTTTTTCTCTGATTTTATTGAAGTTTTGTTTTCTTCAGGATGAAGGTTAATTTTGAAGCTAGAGATAGAGCTAATTATGATCTCATGGAGAAGATTCAACTTCATGATCGCAGTTTGTAATTTCCTCTGAAGTAAGTGACAGAAAATCTTTTTTCATGTAAAATTCCTAGGCCTTATTGTGTGTGTGTGTGTTGGTGGCTGTTTATGACTCTGTGTCACCTTATGTGTGGCTGTTTATGAATGTTTATTGTATTATTTAACGCTGGTATTTGATGAGCTAAACAACTACCTAAAGATTAGATGTGTGGCACTGCATATAATATATATATCTGTCTCTGTTTCACTCCCACAACCCTAAGTAGTATATATTTCCTACATTCTAAGGTAGAAGAGGGAAAGTTTGCTGTTTTCTGAAAATGATATTAAAGATTCGTTCCAAGAGATCTATTTGCAGAGGTTTTATGAGCGTATACCTTCAATCAGTTCATTGTCAAGAGAGAGGGAGAAAGAAAGAAAGAATTAGAGTATTAGAGGGAACAGAGAGAGAAAATTAGAGGGATTTTTTTCTCCTTCTTCACTGTGGGATGAAACTCTGTAGCGTGACGTGCGTAAATTTAAGAATATCGGAAGTAGTTAGTGTCAGTATACAAATATACAAATGTATATGCACACAGAAAAGTGTACACAGGGAAAAGCACACACCAACACGCACAGAAGAACACACACAAGTATGCATAGGAAAACACGCGCACTCAGGCAGACAAGCACACACACGCACACCAACCCGCGCACCCACGCTAACCCAGACACGCACCCAGACACACCCACACCAACCCACCCAGCCCCCCCCCCCACAATAGATGTGTACTCCAGTACACACTTATTTCCATTCCCTCCCGCCCCTTGCATATACCCCTCTTCCCCTCCCCTACATTATCCCATCGAATCCACTCAATTTTCCCCTCCTCTTCCAAAGCTCATCTTCCCCTGTTTTTGTTGGAAAGGTGCAGACTTTTCCCTCCCTTTTCCCACTCTTTCAATTAGCCAAAATGTCAATTTCCGCCACCCCCCTCTAACCTGCACTTCTCTCCTTCCATCACCACCCCCCAGGAACTTCTCTGAGTATACAGTCCAAGATGATGGGCAATTGGGAGGATATCTTGCAGAGGCAAGAGAGGGCGAGGGCAGATTTTCAACATCTTTTGCCTTCAATGGCTCCTCCTGCTTACTCTTCTCGTACGGAAATGCCTCAGATTGAGAGTTCTATGCGGCCTGTGGGAGGTTTAATAGATGGAAGGCGATATTCTCGTGATGATTCCTTGGGGTACTTTGAACTGGTTCCATCTTCTTCTGCCTCATCTTCTTCATCTTCAGCTTCTTGTAGCCCACAGATAAACACCAGCTCTTCGGTTCAGCGGGGATCAAACCCGCATTCTCCCATTCTACATACTTCAAATACACAGGAAAACCTACGGAGCGTTCCCGTAGAATTGGATAGACAGGCTATAACGCCTGCTTTTTGTGGTAGTTCACCGAATGCTTCTGGTGTAGGCAATGGCTCTTCCTGTAATCAGGGAGAGCGGGAGATGCATGAGCTTTTGTCTCAGAAGTCCTTCTTGGCTACTTCTCCCTCTTCAAACTTGGTGGATCTTCATTTGATGCCTGGGGGGGTGGAGGCGCAGCAAACGCCTATTTCAGGAGGAGGGGGAGGAGGAGGGGGGTTGTATCACCACCACCATCACCATCCCCATCCTTATCACAATCTTCACACCTCCACAGGCAGTGCGTCTGCTCAACGCCATCTTGCCGTGCATCAAATGCGTAGCCATGCTCTGTCGCACCATCTTCAAGAAAAGGTGGCGGATTCACGAGTAGCTGCAGCTGCTGCTGCTCATGGGGGGGGAAATCTTCTTCTTGCTCGTAATCAGTCGGTAGAGCAGGGGAGGGATTGCAATGCAGGTGGTGGTGGTATGAGATTTGTAAATTATCAAAATTTTCCCTCTATAAAGCATCGGAAGGTGGAGGGCTACGTGGGGGGTTCGGTGATTCCTCCTTCAGAAGCCCCCCCTCCTTCGTGGGTGAGCCCCCCATGCTACGATGGCTCTCCTCAATCCATGCCGATTTCGCACACACAGAAGGATTTTTCGAGTGGAGGAGCTGAGGTTTTATACAAGCTTAATGCCCCCCATGGCTACGGCACCGATGAGTATGGAGCCTACCACCATATGATAGCTTCTCCTCCTGTTGGGGGAGGGATCTACAACACGGCAATTCCAGGAACCGCCATGACGGGTGGAGGGCAGCTAGTTTCTGAGGTTTTACCATTGTCTAGCCTCAGGCGAAGTCCTGCCTTTGTGGCTGCGGCTGCGCAGTCTCAGATGGGAGTGTGTGTTGGAGCCTTTCCTGGGAATTATTGGGGTCAAATTACTAATGGAGGTGGTCAGCAAGGAGGAGTGATGCATTACTCTGCTCAGCACTCATCTGGGGCTGCAAACAGCGTTTATAACCCGCAGGCACAGCATAATGCTAAGCAGCTTCCGTCATCTTTTCCGGGATCATTGGTTTCACCCGATGCTCTAACTCGTGAGGGGGGTGGTGGTGGCGGTGTTTCGTTTCCACCTGGCTTTCAATCTCATGCTCTATCTGAAGGGGGGGTATCCGGTTCCTCTCCCCTGGTAGGAGGCAGTTTTGAGGCATCTCCTCCTGGTATGGAATATCACCATCTTCCAGGGGGTCGTTACCCCATTGCGATTGTTAATGATAAGAGGATGGGAAATGTCAGGCTTCCTCCCTCTTCTTCGAGTGGATACTCCCCCTCTCCTGTTGCATCAGGGGGGGGGTTTGTCTCCCCCCCAGGGGCAATGCATCACTACTATAGTGCAGCGGCAGGGGGGGGGGGGCCATCAGGCTCAAGAGAAGAGGGGGTTCAAGGTATTGTCGGAGCAACACCCCATATTGACCGAAAGGGGGGTGGAAGTTTCCACCCTTCAATGATTATGTTACCTCCCTCTCCCGTGGGGGGTGGATCAGCAGGATTAGGAGGTTGCAGCAGCGGCAATAGTGCTAGCATTTCGGCTGCTGAGCATCTTCCTTCATTCTCTTCGCCATCAACTTCAAGCTTATCCGAAAGAGGGGTAGTTGGAGGGTTGATTAACCCTCCTCCAAACCTAGATCTACAGCAGCTTCATGGGCCTAGAATTGGTATAACTAATGAATCTCAAGAAATCCCCCCTACAGTAGGCTCTAGCGCTGCAAATGTTCATCAGAATAGGATAGGTGAAGATCTGCAGAGTACACACGCTACTCTACACGATGTAGCTTACAATACTAGGCATAAGTCTGACCCTCTTATAGTTGGAAAGTACTCTGTGATGGCTAGGGGAAACTACTTCGAGAGGCTGCCTAAGCAGCAGAGAGGGGGGGGAGTTAGTCTTAATATGGGTCCACACACACAAGCTAGAGACGTTTTGACAAGTACCAGGGGAGGGATGAAGCCACACACGAATAAAGTTTCGGCAGGGGGAAAGTACTTGAGTGTGTTGTCCCCCTCAGATCATCACTATTCAGCTGATGCGACTCCAGGTGGGTCTCCTTCAAATGGAAGAGGGGAAATTCGCGGATTAGGTGAGGGTTGCTTGGGTGTGAGTAGGTGTATGTGGGTATGTATGTGGGTATGTGTGTGAGTTGGTGTGTGGGTTGGTGTGTGGGTGTGTGTGTGGGTTGGTGTGTGGGTATGTGTGTGGGTATGTGTGTGGGTTGGTGTGTGGGTGTGTGTGTGGGTTGGTGTGTGGGTGTGTGTGTGGATTGGTGTGTGTGTGTGTGTGTGTGTGTGGGTTGGTGTGTGCGTAATCTTCTGTTTGTGATGTATTTTTCCTCCGGATGTGCATCTTGTTTATTTGTAAAGGCTAGAGAACACTGATTGACATGTTTTGAGGTATAAAAAGTTGGTCATCCTCGAAGCATGTATTGTAGCCTCGCGCGAGGTACTTTACTTTTATCCTATGCTTTTCACCTATTCTCACCCTTTGACTTCATGTGCTGCTTTTTGCCTGTTTTATGCATCATCTGCCAGTTATTATTGTAGCACTGTTGAAGCAACTTTCCTTTAAATCCCTAGTGTGTGTTACGCACACTCTGAGATCTTGAAATCCGCTTGTGTATGTTGCATGCTGTTTGAGTTTCTTTCGAATGGACACACATGCTTAAGGTTTGCATGAAACTCCCTTTTCTTAGCACAGAAACACACTTCACTCTCCCTCTAAGCTCCATCCTCTATAACGCATGCAATTCACTCTCCCCCCAAACTCCCCGCCTTTCAGACACACACTTCAATCTCTCCTCCCCCCTCGCAGATGACGAGTCAGTTCAAACACACGACCCGACTGCTACTGCGTTGTCCTCACGTAGTGGTGCCCGTGTGAGTGAGCCTTTTCGGCTGCTTCCAAAGTCTGAAAAGGAGAGGGATAAAGCTGAGCGTTGGAAGAAGATCTACGAATGTCTAACGGCAGGTCAGAGGCAGGAGTTATTAGTTGATGCGAAGCTACGCCCTGATACTGCCACAGAGAGGGATGTTCTTGAGGCGATTAGCAGGAGATTTAGCACCCCCAATATATGCATATCTTGGGAAAAGGATAAGCGAACTGTTAAGCTGAGGATATGCTGCAGGAAGATGGAAATTGGAGCGAGAAGTGAGCGTCAGGTAATGATGTTTTTGAGGGAGGGGGGTGGGGGGGGGAGAAGGAGGAGAAGGAGGAGAAGGAGGAGAAGGAGGAGAAGGAGGAGAAGGAGGAGAAGGAGGAGAAGGAGGAGAAGGAGGAGAAGGAGGAGAAGGAGGAGAAGGAGGAGAAGGAGGAGAAGGAGGAGAAGGAGGAGAAGGAGGAGAAGGAGGAGAAGGAGGAGAAGGAGGAGAAGGAGGAGAAGGAGGAGAAGGAGGAGAAGGAGGAGAAGGAGGAGAAGGAGGAGAAGGAGGAGAAGGAGGAGAAGGAGGAAGCAGGCTTATATTGTGCGACCATGGAATATCAAGCTCTAATATGTATTGCATAAGAATTGAAGGTTCTGCACACACAGTATGCTTAGTTTCTTTGATAGTAGAAATGAATGCTATTTTGCTTAGTAAAAATACGCGTGTGTCTTTGATAGTAGTCCTGCTTAGAAGCATCTTCAGGACCTTTAAGGTAATCGTCTTCAACATCTTTTGAGTGATTTGCCGTGTGTATTTTCACTCTGAAAATTAGCAGAGTAGTGGTGGTAGGGTAGTCAGTAGAAGCGATTAGAATGAAGAGCAGTAAGGAGCTTGAAATGTTGTATATATATAGTCCTGATCAAGACTTAAAGACTGTGAAGCAGAGCGAAGTTAGGCTTGAAATTGAGGCTAAAAATAGTGTATTTTCTGATGATTTGGTTTGGAAGAGTTTCAGCTAAAGATGAGTTTTTCTTCAATACCCTAAGCAGTAGCTGTAGGAGTTTGCTGCGCGGATTATCATGTGTGTTTTTCACTCGTTTACTGTGTGTGTGCTGCCTCTTATTGGTATATGTCAATGTGCTCTTCGGGTGATTTTTTTGGCTTTATCTCGGTTTATATAATGATGTAGTTTGCTGGGGATCCTTCGGTGTGCTTTATGGGTGCTTTTGAGGTAACATAGTGTGTATTATCGATGAAGTTGGCTATCTTACACTTTGGTTATGTGTTATTTTCCGTGAAGTGTTTGTGGTGTATGTTTATTGCTGTGGGTTTGCTCTTTGCTTCAAGGCTTGGTAGGCTCCGAGTGTGTATGTGTATGTAACTGTGCATGCTCTTCACTTCATACGTCTGTGTGAGCGTATATATGCATCTGTACAAGCTTTTCATTTGAAATGTATGTGTGTATCTCCACCTAAATCAGCTCTTGGCTTCAAGCTTTTATAGGCTTGGTCTCACTGTTTTTTGAGCGCGCGCACGGGGGCTTAGTTCTAATACTAGTCTTCTCTAGCTTCAGTATTTTGCTGCTTCCTGCCAATCATCTGTCTTCAACATTTCCGCCTCGTTAAAGTAGTTGATTTGCTAGTGAAGAGGAAATGAGTGTAAGACTAGTAGCTTTAGTGCTACTTTAACCTACCACACCTCTACACATATTCTGCCCAACTTTGGATTTGTTTACAAGTTTTGTTCGCGTCCTCATTGCGTTTGCACAATAAGTGAAGAGTGTTTTGTATAGTTTTTAGAGGATTTTGTGCGGAAAAGATTCGATTTGATGATAGCGCACACGGCTTGACTCTATTCACAGCACGCTCTGCTTTTTAGTTTACAAATTTCATATATGATTTTGTGTGCACAATTTTGTTTGCGATGTACGTACACCCTCCTAACTACGGATATTTTCTGAAAGTCACCACCGAGCGTTGTGTGTCGAACGTTAGCTTTCGATGTGATCACAAGACACACGGCTTCAACATCCTCACGACGCACTCTGCTTTGTGTGTGTAGGTACTGGTGAGGCCGGGAAGAGTTAACAGCGCATACGTAAAGGCCTTAGAGTTCCGGGAGCAGCTTCTACGACTTACACAGCTTCCTCCAGTAAACGAGGAGCCAATGCTGTTCAATTCGCTTGATATAGAGGTAAGGACACACAGTGGAGTTGGGCTGGCTTGAGAAGAAGAGTTTGCTGTAGAAAGTGTGTTTGTGTGTGTATGTTTGGTATTACATATGCATGTGTGTGTGTTTGCCTTTCTGTGTGGTCTGCATGTGTGTGCAAAGGCTTGCAAAGCTACATATTTGGCTGCGCTGTCTGGTAGTTATGCTGAAAAAACTCCTCTAGCTTTGTTTGATCGATCCTTTGTGTGCAAAACCTTCATCTTTGAAGTCTGCGATAAACACTAAGAGGTGCACACACAGGGAGAAATAAGCGTAAATTAACGCATACAAGATTTCGCCTGTATGTACACTCACGTGGGCCCATACGCACACGTGTGCACACAAAAGCCGATTAGTACTAAGAAAGAGAAGCACATACGCGGACTGGTGACCACACACGCACATTGTTGAGCACACAAACCCACACACACACTGGCTGGTCAACACACACATATACGCGTACACGCTAACCAATACGCGCCCCCCCCAAACCTAGATGCAGACTCACACTAATCAACCGACGCACACCTAAATCCCCACAATCTTGTTCCTACCATCGCTAAGACATGCTCACACACAGCGTTTTCGCTCTGTTTTCTGCGTTTGACACTGTAGAATTTCATATTGAATGCATCTTCATATGGGTGTGTGTATTTTGTTGTCTTTATTTTGCTTTTTTAGCTTCTTCCTGCAGCTCAGTCCTTTCGGTCCTTTGATGGTAGAGAAGGATCGCCAAGTTAGATCTCCTTCCCAGAATACATCGGAGCAAAAGAATCAAAGAGAAGCTGCTGAAGATGGTTTCCAGGCTACCTTTGGCAAGTCATGACCTCGTCCTCCTCTTGCTGTTCCTGTATCACTTCCGTTTCCTAATAAAATTGACGTTCCTGTGTGCATCACTACCACACACACATGCGTGTGTGTGTATGCGTTTGTATGTATGTATGTGTTTGTGTGTATTAGGTGTGTACCTATATATGTATGTGTTGATATATAAACATGTACGTGTGCATTAAAGTGTAAATATACGCATTATGTTCAGAGACTATGTGTGTGTGTATATACTAACTGCATGTGTATACCCATCAAAATAGGCACTAATATGATATATGTGCACACAAATAATCGATTCACGCAGGTGGAGAGTGCATAAAAGCATACACAAACATACACACACACACGCACATGTGAACACTTGGTATATATATAGACACGTATTACGCTTATGTAATAGGCGTGTAGTATACTCAAACAATGCACGTATAATACACTCATTGTATGCACAAAGATGCACACACACAAGTAACACACAGACATATAGTGAGAAGAAATACAACATAGATGTATAGTACCCTTATGAAAATATAATACGCATATTTAATAGTTCACACATTATCTATAGTAAGCATTCAGTGCACACCTGATTATAATACACACACACACACACACACATACGTATTATACCCAAACGGATACTACTACATACGGGTATTCAAGCGTGTATAATGCGCACACGTGCACACAAAAATAATGCACACGCATGATGCGCGCATGGGTACAGATATAATGCACGCGAACACACACACCAGACAGAATCACATACATACTCATACGCACACAAACGCACATACACACACAGGCTTACAGGCACACCGAATCACAGATACACACCCAAATACACCCAGATACAAACACAAATACTCGCATTTGTATACCATCGAGTAGAAACTTGCATATTTGCCCCTATATATACTTTTATTTTGACTGTGCTATCTCATCAGGGAATCGAATACTTCGGTGTGTGTGTGTGTGTGTGTGTGTGTGTG
>JADHZB010001104.1:3981-20375 GCA_015657535.1 Nephromyces sp. MM_2019
AGTATGTGAAAGTAAATATTTGTGTGTAATGTGTATAAATATAAATGTGTGTGTGTAAAGTATGTGAAAGTAAATATTTGTGTGTAATGTGTATAAAAATAAATGTGTGTATAATGTGTATAAAAATAAATGTGTGTATAATGTGTATAAAAATAAATGTGTGTATAATGTGTATAAAAATAAATGTGTGTGTAAAGTATGTAAAAACTAAAAGTGTATTTATGTATACACACACAGTACAGGGTTATTTATGAGTATTGAGTCGATTTAATTTAATATACACAACATCATTACTCAATATAGAGTTACAAAGTGTGCAATTTTTACGACTGGCTTGATTTGGGTAATTACAGTTTGGACAATTGATTTTGGATTGTGTTTCAGGTATATTTTTATGACTAGTAATAGATGCATATGATGTAGTGTGTGTGTGTGGAGTGGTTGCATTTGATGTAGGTGTAGTTGAGGGGGTGTGTGTATTATTAGTTTGTTTATAAGTTGTTTTTGAAAGTTCTGGAAATTCTTCTGTGTGTGTTTCCCTCTTTTGTATAGGTTGCTTAGTTTTGTGTGTGACCTTTATATTTTTTTGTGGACTCCTGTGTGTAGCTGATGGTTGTGTGTGTGTAGTTGGTGTGTAACCTACACTACTACTCAATGTTGGAAAATGATGAATATCATCAAATTTATCAAATTTATTTGTTTTGGCCTCCACTGACCAATTTGAACTTATTGAGAGAGTTGGCTGTGCAGGTGTAGTTGTAGCCAATGCTGGGAACTCTGTATTTCTCCCTATAAATATATGTGTATGTATAAATATATATGTGTATGTTGTGTGTGTGATATGTTATATATATATATATATATATATAATTGTGTGAATGTAGGGTAGTTATATATAAAAATATATAAATGTGTATATATTGTGTGTATTGAATGTGTAATATATATGTAAATAATATACATGTGTATTTAAAATAATATATATATATATAGTGTACCCTAATATATTTAATTTTATCATAATATATTTATCTCACACCTTCCCCCCCAAAATTTATTTTTTACACACATTAATTTTTTATTTTTTTTTTTACACACATTAATTTTTTATTTTTTTTTTTACACACATTAAATTTTTTTATAAAAATATACACACATATATAACATACTTAATCGAGGCCTCAATTCTAAGAGTTTACTAATATAAAAATAGATTAAACTCATTGAATCACTGGGGAGTGTGTTTATGAAACTTTTAAGTAAATTTTTGAGTGAAGAATATCCTTGTGTGTTGAAGAAACTATGATGATATTCAGAAATGAATTCCATAAATTGATCAATGTGTGTATCATTAACATAGTGTCCAAGATGATTAGAGAGTGATTGTAATCTATTTACATCTAACCATGTATTTAATAATATATTTTTTTCAATAATATCTGCAGAGTGTCTGGGTACAATTGTTTTATAATTTTCAGTTATTTCTGAAGGGAAACAACTCAATATTAACCCTAAGAATAATACATCTGCATCATTTACATTTGTGTGTGTATTATTGTGTGTATGATCATCAGTGTGTTGTCTAGAAGATGTGTCTGTATGATTATTAATATTTTGTCTAGGAGATGTGTCTGTATGATTATTAATATTTTGTCTAGGAGATGTGTGTGTATGATTATTAATATTTTGTCTAGATGATGTGTGTGTATGATTATTAATATTTTGTCTAGGAGATGTGTGTGTATGATTATTAATATTTTGTCTAGGAGATGTGTGTGTATAATTATGAAGATTTTGTCTAGATGATGTGTGTCTATAATTATTAATATTTAGTCTAGATGGTGTGTGTCTATAATTATTAATATTTAGTCTAGATGGTGTGTGTGTATGATCATTTATTGTATTAGGAAGTATTTGTGTAAGTAAAGCTATATGATAATCAATACTTGATGGATCTGTAATATCTTCAGGATTTTTTGGTTTAGATTCATCAAAAGGAAGAAAATTTCTGAACTGTTTATAATAAGACTTTATAAATAACTGTTTAAAACGATTTAGATAGTGTTTCTCATATCGTTCACGAAATGATTTTTTAAATTTGTTCTTTATAAGTTGATTATATGGATGAGTTGGTTCAATACATTCATATATACTCGTAAATATACGTGTAGCAAATAAACGAAGGGGTTTAAGTATATGATCTAATTCCTCATTTATATTCATAGATTTAACATCTTGATATAATAATCTTGCGGCAAGGATATTAGATATAAATATAAAGATGAGGGTTGTAATAAATCTATCTAATTGTTCAGAATTTGATAAATCTTGTGTATAGTTTATATATTTTATTGTTGAAGATAGATATAAACACCTTTTTATAGCAGTTTCAAAACCAGATGAAACTATAGTTGTGATTGAATCTGTCCAAAATCTTGTTAATGATTGATTTCTATCTAATATCTTACTTTTTGAAATATAATGTGATGAAAAGTGTCCAGAATATTGAAAATATGAAGAGAAATAAGGTAAATTTTTATATAATGATATACGGAGCATAGCTAATTGTAAAGGTGTTTTCCTTGATCTATTTGAACTCACAAGAAGTAAACGTTCATACTGTAATTCAGATTCTACCTCAGAATAACATATATTACATGTAAAGTGTTTGTCATGTACATGATGAAGAAAATCATCTACATCAAATCCAATATAATTACATATCACACACTTAATGTGTGGTTCTTGAGGTGGGTCCGCAGTTAAATCACCCTCTTCAATGTGTGTTTTTAAGTCTAGGATTTTGAAAAATTGTATATTATTCATACGTTTAGGTAAATTTGTTACACATATATCACATGTCTTATAATTATGTACAGACAAGATATGTGAAAATAAGTCATTCTGTGTAGCATAAATAGGTTTATCAAAATGTTTGTGTGTATCCTCATGTATCTCTGATTTGATACTATGTGTTAATCTCTCTTTCCAATCCTTATAAATAACATTATTGGCTACCAAATCATCTAATTGTAAATCACACATCCATTGTATTCGACAGGTTGGAAACCAACATCTATTTTCAAACAAGAGATTGTGTGCAAGAAATATCAAACCATCTTCAAAACTATAATTTATATATTGAGAGTCGTCGGTAGAGTGTGGAGGGGATTTAGAATTGTAACGGAAAATGTGTTTAATATCAGGGGATTTAAAATTGCAAAATGGACAATTCCAAGAATTATCTTTGTCATTGAAACGTACTGCACACAGCCAACAGATTTGATTCTTACATTGATCACACTCCCAACGATAGTGTAAATTATTTGCACATATTTGACAATCAGCCTCATCAAATTCTTCCTTAATTATAGGAAGATACCAATTACGTATAGAGTTGGAAAAACCAACTGTTTTGATTTCTTTGAGGGGTTCGTTTGGATTTCCTGATCGATTAGGGTTATCATTATGTGTGTGTGCTGTGTCATGTTGATTGTTCCTATGTGTGTGCGGAGTGTTATTATTGTTACGTCTGTGTGCTGTGTCGTGTGGATTGTTATTATTGTTACGTCTGTGTGCTGTGTCGTGTGGATTGTTCTTATGTGTGTGCGGAGTGTTATTATTGTTACGTCTGTGTGCTGTGTCGTGTTGATTGTTCTGATGTGTGTGCGGAGTGTTATTATTGTTACGTCTGTGTTCTGTGTCGTGTTGATTGTTCTGATGTGTGTGCGGAGAGGTGTTGTTGGTATCGGTAGGTTGATTATTGGGTGTAGATGTATCATGATCTGTATTGTCTGAGTGTTGAGGTTGACGTCTATCTTCTATACTATTTTCATTTTGTTGGTGTTTATTTTTCCTATTGCTACGTTTTCGTGTGTTTTGATTTGAACTGTGTGTGCCATTTTGCCGTTGATTCTGTTGTGGAGCATTTGTTTGTTGGTTTGACTGTGATGTGTATGAATTTTGAACTGTGTGTAATGATGTATTTACTTGTGTGTTTTGAGTTGAGTTGTCTGGCTTAGGTGTATTCAGCCTTGAACTATCTACATTAACAGGGGTTTGAATATTTCTTAAATTTGTGTCTGCTGTTTGATCTTCTAGTATATTATGTTGTGTGTGACTTGTTGGTGTTTGGGTTGTCCTAGGAATATGCTTTCTACGATTATAATTTTGATTTCTTGAAGATATAGATGAACGAGTTTGATCAAAGGGGTCAGAAGGGGTAGTTGTTTGTGTAGGTGTGTCAGGAGGGACTGAGGAGGTCACGGTTGAAGTTACTGGAGGGTTAGAAGTTGTTGGTTGAGTATTGTTTTGTGAAAGAGTGGTAGGTGTGTTTGTGTCGTCCCTATCATTGTGTCTTGCCCTACTTTTGTTGTGCCTCCTATTCCTATCTGATTTCTTGTTGTTTTGTTTACTCTCTTGAGTGTATGGAGCTTCTGTTTGTGGGGTTGCAGAGGTATCTCTATTCGTATTTAAAGTTGTAGCTGGGAGTGTAGGCCCAAGACATGTTAGACCAGGGGGAGTAGGATGTGTAGAAGTGCTAAGGCCGGGTGGCGCGAGGCATTGTAGGCCTGGAGGGTTTGGCCCTGTGGAGGATGACATTGAGGTTCAGCACTACTGTAAAAATGAGTGGAGATGTTTGTGTGTAAGTATGAGCTAGGATGATTTCTTGAATATAAAGTTGAATCTTAGTGTATTGTATAATTTAGCAACTGGATATTTGTGTCTGCGATCAAGGTAGGTATATATAGATTTGCATGGGTGTCACTAGTGTATAGGTGTTTATGTGTATATGTGTGTGTGTGATTCTAATAGGTATATAGGTATGTGTGGGTGTGTGGTTAGTTTGTAGTAATTATATATTCTGTGTGTGTAATCTGTATATATATTGTGTGTGGTATGTATATATATATATATATTGTGCGTGGTATGTATATATATATATATTGTGCGTGGTAGGTATATATATATATATATGTATGTGTATGTGTTAATTATTGCCAGCTATTTAAAAAATTGAATAGTAATAAATATGTTTGGGGTCGGTTAATCAACTTAAAATAGGAAATTAATATTATTCAGCAAGTAAGTTATAGTGTGTGTATAGGTGTTGCCATTTCAAGGTATGTTGAATACTTGTAAATTTGTAAAATATAAAATGATACAGATAAATGTATATCAAACTTATTTAATATATAATATTGTGTATATAGTTAGTGTTATAAATATGTGAATAATAATTACCTTTTATGTTGTGAGTAAAGAGATCAATGTTTTTATAATGTGTGGTTTAATTTTAGTATATAAGAGTGTTTATATTATTTATATTTATATGTATAAAATATCTATGTTTAGGGTTAATTAGCAAGTATATGTGTATATATAAATAAATTTTTTATATATAAAAAATTTGTACAAGTTGTAATCAAAATAAGAAGAGGAAATTGTAGCAAAAGAATAAAATAAATTTTACATCTCAATTTATCTATTTGTAATTATTCTTTTGTAAATTTTGGCCTCATGTGTAAATATAAAAAAAAACAACCACTTGAGCCAATTTTAAGCATATTTTAATTATAATAATATTGCTCAAGTTTTATTACATATCTTGTTTTTGTGGGATATATAAAGTCCAATAATGTTTAAATCGCTATGAAATACGTGGGAATTGGTATATCAACGTATTTGAATATAAAAATAAATTTATGCCTGGTATATATATATATATGTACTTAGATACCTATACATAATTTTACATATAGGTTACACTCAATTAGAGATACCAAAATAAGTGTTCAAAGATAAATATTAAAATACCAAAACACAACACTCCAAAATCTACACAACATCATAAACCCTTACCAATCATTGGGAACTATATAGTGTATTAGAGCAGGACTACACAATTATGTTCAACTAAGTTCAAGGGAATACAATTATTACACCCAGAAGAATTTTGAGGCAAGAAGATACCCAAAAAGAATAATTTTACTCACAGAATAGTTAACTTTTTGACTTAAACTCTGAAATTTTGTGAATTTGCAGGTAAGTTTACTAGAATTTTCCTAAAACCGCATTTTGGTAACTCATTAAAATGTTCCCTGGAAATCTAGAAGTAAGCAGATTTTGATCAAATCTCTATAAGCAACTAGAAAAATGAAAATGTAAAGTAAGTGGTTGTGACTATTAAAGTTTAGCACACTAAGTGCTATTGCCTAAGTTTTCTAAAAGAGTGCATTTTAGAATATAGATAACAGTTTAATTAGTTACTCTAAAAGTTTTTATATATATAAACGAGATGTTTTCAGCCTAGGATATATATATATATATATATATGCTACATTGACTTTTTAATGTGTGCAAACTTTAAAGATAGTTTTGAGTATATATAAGTTATTCATGCTGCAAAATATTTCTATTAGAAAAGTAGTATAAAACCCTCTTCAAAATCTGCTGCGCAACTTAGTCTCTTTATGTTACATAGATTAAACACATTTAAAACATACACACAATTTACATAATTAAAACTACTTTTTGTAAGAGTCTCGAATAAGAGAATAATTTATATACTCAAAATACACACAAATTTATTAAGTATTACTTTTATTCGAAAAACAAATACATCAAAACATATAATATCTAGTTTTGAATATATATATCCTATACATAGATTAACATTTAACTCTGGTTCAGACTCGATTAAAAATAGGGGGATTTTACATAAAAAGATTAAATTAAGATTTGAATAATATTTGTTTTTAGGATGGATTTATTAATGTATGAAATTGCTTAAAAATTTATTAATGCACACATTGAAACAAACTAATATAGATACATTACATTCTAAGGAAGGAGTTGAATATCCCATTTTAAATAAATAATTTAATTGAAACATGTAGTGACAAATGTATATAAAATATATATTTTACTTTTTTTCAGTAGAGAAAATCATGTAATGTGGTTAAAGTATAATTACACTCCAAACTTGCTTGCTAGCTGCTAGATATGTTATGTTACTTTGTATTAAAAATAAGTTGAACATATGAATTGACATTTAGTGTTTCATTGCTAGATTTACACAACTCACTAGGTAATTTGTTTGCTTAGCGTGTCGTTACATTTAAAGTTATAGTCATTAAAGTAAAGCTTGGATTGTTAGATTTATATAATTAAATAATTAATTAATTCACTTTTTGGAAATTAAATCACATATTGTTAGATATGTAAAGCTAAATAAATAAATAGAAAGTAATTACAACCATAATTTGTTAATATATAGAAAGTACACGGAAATGAAGGCTGATTAAGCATCTATTAAGATGTAATATGGGATTCAATAAACCTAAGTAACTTTCATAAAGTTGTAACTTTTGTTTTTAATTATATGTACATAAAAGATATGATAAAAGTCATAAATAATACAAAAAAATTTGCTTTCCTGGGAATTAAATTAGTGTTGAAATTTGCCGTATGCATTTTGTAATAATTTTTATAAATTGTATTTTACACTCCTTGAATATATATCGATATGTATAAATGTTGCGGTAATAGTGAAAATGTTTATAAATTATTATTATGTGAGTAATGGTGTCTTTGTTACGATTTAAGTGTATCAAGGATCTCTCTATATATGATTTAAGTCATATGTTATTAACCACAACCAGATAGGTAGTGTTTATCTGTACTTATTTGATGTTATCAGTGTTCTTAATCAATTAAATATATAGTTTATATTGCATATGGGAATCTTTGTAAGTTGGGTTGAAATGTAAATTGTTTATTAATGCCTTTATAAAATTCAATTGTTTAAATAATTTAGGCTTAAACCTATTTAAGGTATCATCGTTGGTGATTAATAAAAATAAAATTAGTGTTTTATCAAAAAGAGTTTAAGAGGTAAAAGCTAAAAAATCATAGTTATTAACAGCTATTAATAGTAGAGATGTAAAGTAAAAGGAGTAAACCTTATTTAGCTTAATTTATTGCAAGAATTCTTTATTTGTTATTAAAGTATTATTGGTTTTGACTGTTGTGATTTTGCAAATACTACAGATGTTTGTGCAATATGTTTGCTGTTTTATAACTAGTGATATAATTGATTATATAATTTCGTTTGATGTGTATTTTTAAGTTCAATATTAAAAATAATTATTAAAGAAGTTTAGCGAATAACTAATGATCTAATGGTGAAGGTGATGATTAAAATTAATTCTATCTTACAATAAATTCAATTTGTTTAAATTTAAAACAATTGCAGCTTAAAAACTTTTTAGTTAGTCAAACTTGATAAAAATTCTGATTCATTGAAAGTCAAAAAAATATTGGTAATAGTTTTAGAGTAAATTTGATGTAACAAAAATAATAAATTATGTTTGATTTCATGCAAAGAGATTGGCATTTAGCCAACTTTTTAAAAAAATATTCGATTTTGTGCTAGTCAGGTATGTGACGATTGGGCAATCAATTATAAGGGCAGGTTTTGGAATGTTTCATGAGCTCACCCTTTGTTTTAAAGCCCTAAGAGAAAATAGAAAATATTTGAGAATTGAATAAATTATAAAAACACCTAAGTATATATAGATTCATCTGTGAGACATATCTAAGTTTCCAAATTCATCCCATACCTTCCCAAAACTACAGGTATGTAAATTAAATCCCGCTTCCCCAAACATACACATTTATTTTAAAAGTTATTTTATCAATACTACTAACAAGTAAGCAGCCCAGCACAATCCTCTAACCTGTAAACTATTGAGTGTGTTGAATCTATACATAGAAAATTGAGTTTCCGAAATCCCATTCCCCTTTTGAAAATTATATTCAGCTATTTCAATCTTTTTTTGTGCATTTTTAAAACATTTATCACAGTGAAAGTGTCTAAATCTAACATGTGAATAGTAAGCTTTTGTGTCATATAGAGTTGCTTTACACAATTCACATTTTTGGTGTGGTTCTTGGGGGGGTGAGCAATCAAAGTGACCATTGGATATGTGCTTATCGAGTTCCACTTTAGTGTAATAATTAAGATCAATATAAAGAGGATTGACCTTGTAAAAACACATCTTACAAGGTGACAAGTGATGCGTATCATTCAAATGTTCAAAGAAATCATCATGTTCTGGCTGGTATGGCTTTTTATAATGTGAATCAGAAGATGATTTCTCAGGTAGAGAATTAAATTGACCAGATTCTAAAAATTGTTTTAAAGGTAAATCAGCTATCCATTGGCTCCTACATTCCTCAAACCAACAATTGCTTCTTGTTACAAGGGTTACAATCAGTTCAATAAGTTTATCCTCGAACATGATGCTGGAATTTTGGTTATGGTAGTAGTCTCTATGTACTGTTGGGTCGTATCTATATAAGTATGGCTTCTTAGTTGATTTCATACAACTTGGACACTCGAAATCATACAATAAATTACGTTTTCCAGATCTTAAACAGCACAACCAACAAGATATTTTCTGGCAGTGTGAGCATTTCCAGCGATAGTGCATTCCCTTAAAACAACTTGGGCATGTTTCATCGTCAAATGGGTCACTTAAATAGGGTAAGTACCAATTTCGAATTACATCTGTAAAATTTAATGAATTATCAGGATGTGGTACGACGCTATTCATTCTGGTATGGTTCTAGTATATATATCGAGAGGATTAATTTAGGGGTAAAAGATGTGATGGATTACAGCTGTGTAAAGGTTTAAATTGAGTATTAGAATTGTATCAAATATTAGGATTAGATGTTAAGTAAATACCAAGGATCCATAAATAAAACTATTAAATTTAATTTCACGCAATTGCGATAAAAAAATATAATGTGAAATGCTATAAAATTCGCGTGTTTGTAAGCGAAGTGTGCGATTTTTTAAGTTTTCTGAGTTATGTTATTATGTATATAATATGTGTGTATTCGATGTTATTGTATGCTTAAAGTTCTGATAGGTGTGAAATAAACATAATAGGTGTGAAATAAACATGATAGGTGTGAAATAAACATATTTCTTAGTAGTCAAGCGCCTTGCATGGAAAATTAATAGATTTGATATATAAAGAATCAAGTATAAGTCTTAAAAGTGAAATATTAAAGTGCTTTGTAGTATTATCTATTGTAAAAAAAGTAAAGAAGAAATGCATGAATGTATATAACAACGGAAAATGTTGTAAGCTCAAATCAATATTGAAGTAAATATTTACATTGATTTGGGCATTTGTACAATATTTTACTAGTTGATAGGTATCAGTGGTGTTTAGGTTTGTATCTTTTAAAAATGTATATATATATATATATTATTTATATATTTCAACTATAGAATAAATGTGTGTGTAGCGTAGACCTTTGTGAAAAGTATGAAGCAGGTGTGTAAATGTTAGGTGTAAGTATTACCCAAGTGCCTATGTCTATGAAGGTCTGCACAGGTGTAGAAGTTGATCAAACACTATAGTGTGTGTATGTAGGCACTAAAAATATTTTTAGATGATTACATTTAGGATTGAATTCATTTTATGCTTTGAATTGCTATAATATATACTTAAGTATAAACATAAATGGGTTTGTGGTTGAATTTAGCACTAATAAGTGTGCAAAAAAGAATAAAAAAACGATACTTAGGTGCATCAAAATTAAAATGCATAATTTACATGAAAAATATATATTATGAGTCTGCGTGGTGCCTTATATTCATTATGCGTTGCTTTTTGGTAAATTTTTCGTTTTTGAATCGAGTTACTTAGAGGAGATAACTATATTTTCCCATGTTATATTAAGCCTTGGTTTGAAAAAGTGCTCTTATATATGTAATGTTTCTGAACAATATATTCTTAAAAACACTGAGTACAAGTTTAGAGTAGATTGTGTTTGTTATTGCTAAAACATTATCGTGTCTAAAAATTACATATTTACAAAGTTTACGAGTGAAGTTGCTTTAGTTGAGATACAAGTCTTATGCTTGTATAAAAAATAGATTAGGACGTTGAGTTTTTAAATTATTTTATATAATCATATATATTATTACATCTTCAATTATTATTCTCCATAATCTATAAAATTGTTTCATTGAATATAAAAGTGAAATAAATTGGAAGTTTTAACAGCAATCCATCTGAACAAAAATTTACTTAAAGATTTGCATTTCTCCTTTGATATTTCTGTAAATTTTATTTATAATTTAATTGGTTATGAGTGATCAATAAAGCTTTTGTTATTCTCACACATTTTTAGTATACTGAAGATTTGAAAAACAAAGTTAATAAAATTAGAAGGAAATAAATTCATACATAATACACTCACCCGAGAAAATAAAAGTAAATTTCAGATCAAAATATTAGGGTGCTCTAAAGCTCTTTACAATTTAAAATAAGTAAAAAATATTATTGAAGCAAAATATCAATGACGATATTATAAATCGAGTGTAAACTACTCTAAAATTTGGTGAAAATAAGAAACTTGTCCCTGAATTAAATATGTATTCAAATAATTTTTTCGAGCACTTATAGGAACCTTATTATTAATTCGAAATCCAATCTTGAGAAAAACATGATACAAGTCGTGAAATAAAAATATCCAAACTCTACTAAGCCTAGTTAAATTATTGAAGATGAATGAATTTTTGATGGAATTTGTTTTCATAATTTTAAAAGTAAAATCAATGAGTATGATGTATAAGTATTATGGAAAAGAACTCTTAAAATGTCTGTATGCTTAACTTAAAGATTTATTCCTTTTAAGAGCATCAATATTCTTTGTTATTGGAACAATCGTCTATTATTTACTAGTATTAATTTCAATTATAATCAGATTTTATAAAATGAGCTTTCACTCCTACAAGGTGTTTTAAGATTAAAGGCGGGGAGAGGAGGGTGCATTCCGATCTATTTCAAACTCCTACCTTACACTGATAATTTACACAGTTGTTTATCACTGATAATTCACATCGCTATTTCAAGTCGGTGTTTCACACCGCTACTTCATGGTGCTATTCCACGCTCCCAGAGAAACTATACCCAATAAGAATATAATATGAATCAAGCGTTTACATGCGCAATAAGTGTATGAAATTTAAACGTACTTAGAATAATGTTTCATAACCAACATTAATAACTTGCGAAGAATTATGTAGATTATACTGCAAATGGTACCTTAATTTTATAATCGAAAGTATTTGTTTTCCCCAACGCTTCTTTAATAGGGCTTGTGTACATATTGTAAAAGAGTTATCAAGTGAATCTAAATACAAATACAATTTTATAATGATTATTCATAGGATATCTTATTTTAAAATTGCATGATTAAATTGAAAATTCTAAATTAATTACTATCACACAATTTATATTTGAGTAAAATGCAACCACTTAAACGTACACTTTAAACACATGCCATATTTAACACAGCACAGACTTCAAATACATACCTTCAATGTTTCAAATGAACCTAATGATCACCAATTTCACATATGCTTTAAGCATAGTGCACACATTATACAGACGCACTCTTTTTCAAATATATACGAGCACGCTCTATTTTCAAAAACGTGCAAACGCACTCTATTTTCAAAAAATTGCACACACGTCCCTTATATACATGCAAAAAATTGAAAATAAATTTTGTAACTTCTTAATTTATATTTATATTTGACAAGATAAAATGTTGAAAACAATTTGATTATATCTCCATAAGAAGCACGTGAATATATTGTGTGTGCGTAGTATAAACAAAAGAATTCTACCAAAAATAACTATTTGTAAAATAATAATATTGTAAATTTAAGAACAAAATTCATTATTGAATAAATTAATGTTAAAGATTATATATATATAATTCATGAGATAAGATTTAGACAGTGCTTTTGCATTTTCATTCTAAAAATCAAATTAAGATAAAAAAATTCTATAATTTATAAAGTATATAGAGGGATGGGTAAACAATTATATTTTACAATTATATATATATATATATATATATATATATATATATATCAATTTTTAAGTAAAAATAGATGGATGATTTTTCACACGGTATAACTAGTTTTTTGTAGAAGATTAAATTTACGCATATATTACACAGAAAGGTATATATATGTATAAATACATATATATATGTAAATAATTTCATACCTATGTACATATATATATATATATATGTAAATATATAGTAATATATCTATACATATCTACAGATGTCTACACATGCATTTACCTTTATATATATGTGTACATCATTAAACGAACCCGCATATATATGTATAAATATAATTGTATAAATATATACACACAAATACACAAAGTTATTGATAAGTGTATATATCATTCCTTCTCTTAAATCGAACTTTTGGGTTAGTAGTGTCCATACAAAAATACTTTTTAACGAGTTCATAAAGTTTGCATATTTTAGGTGTTGTATGTGTATTATTATTATCTCCTCTTATATTATTTTCAACGGCTAAACCCTTAATAAACTGATGTTGATATATATGCCCCTTTTTTATTTTTATATTAAAATTGTTTGCAATTTCAACAAGGCTCATATCATTTTTCAAACGTGTGTAAATGTTAGGGTGGTTGTATTTAATGTGAGTAATCATTTTTTCAAGAGAATTAGATTGGTAAAATATACATCCAAATAAACAAATATTATGATGTGTAAATAGATGTATGTCAAGGCTGATTTGGTCTGGAAAAATCTGTAAAAAAAATTATTTTTGATATTTTATGGGTGGTAGGTAGGTATATATATATGTATGTTGTGTGTTTATATGGGTAGGATATATTTATAGTAGATGTGCATTATATGCATATGTTGAGTTGAATTTTGAGCTGTGTTTATATTAAGTGTGTGTAAATATCAAAGATATGAATAATAAAGCATGAGATCATATTAGATATATTTAAATTCAATAGTAATTAGACACATTCTCACATCTACACAGAAAATAAAAAATATTTACAGTTATGCATACACAGTTATACATACATATACACACATATTTATTCATACATACATATATATATAGGCTCAACTATACACAACATCGACAACATACACATACATAAACATATACAAACACACACACATTCATACACACATTAAAACACATATAAATATATAACTTAATGCATATATGAAAAGTACAACGCCTGTTCCCAATCTAAATGCACACCCAAATAAGTAATACAACCCATTTGATTGATTTCATACCTCAACATGTTTAATGATTTCACTCAAATGTGTATTGAATTTTTCTACACACTTGATATTTCGTTTATTATACTGTGTTTCTATGTCTAATTTAACTTTATCTAGACAACTATAACAAGCAAAGTGTTCATTTTCTAAGTGTTCATAAAGATCATATAAATCAAAACACATCGTATTACAAAATGGACAAGATGTGTGTGGCTCTATAGGTGGGTGTGTAGATATATAGCCCATGTGTGTGTGTAATACCAAATCTTGAACTCTATAGAATTCTAGTTCACATATAAACAATGACGATTTATTATTTTCACACGCATAACAAATTGAATGTTGATGTTGGTTATATATGTGATTTAATAACTCTTCTACGCTATCATATTTTAATTTGGATGTGTGTAAATGTAGGCATTTTCCTACAGCTGTGTGTGTATTTTGTGTGTGGATTGAAGAGGCATATACTTCTAATTTTTGATCTGGATTAGTACGTGTGTGTGGGGAATCGGTGTGTGAATTATCAAGTTGATGGTGTGTTTGAATATAATCATGATGTGTGTATGTTTCATCAATATGGTGATGTGTATGTGCTTCATCAATATGGTGATGTGTGTGTGCTTCATCAATATGGTGATGTGTGTGTGCTTCATCAATATGGTGATGTGTATGTGTTTCATCAATATGGTGATGTGTATGTGTACAATCATGATGTGAATGTATATAATCATGATTTGAATGTGTATAATCATGATGTAAATGGTTTTTATGTTGATATGTGTTTTGAGGTGTGTGTGTATCATTACAATATGTATCTTTATTATCAATATAGAGATAAGAATCTATGTAATTATAATCTGTATGTGTGTCTTTGTGGTAATGAGATGCGTGTATATAATCATGGTTTGAATGTGTTTTGTCAATGTGATGGTGTGTATGTGTTTTGTCAATGTGATGGTGTGTATGTGTTATGTCAATGTGATGATGTGTATCAGTTTTGTCAATGTGGTGATGTGTATGTGTGTAGTGATGATCTGTGTGTAAATTATCAATATGGTGATGGGTATATGCTTTTTCAATATGACAAGGGGTGTGTTTGTTACAAACATAGTGATGTGAGTGTATTTTCTCACAATCGCTATGTGTAATTGTATTCCCATTTAAACAGTGTTCATTAATGTGTGTGTCTCGGTGTGTGTGTTCGTGATATGGAAGCATGTGACCAGGTTTTTGTGAGTGTGTGTGTACCTGTGTGTGTTTATTGTCAGTGTGTAAGCTATTGCACTTATTACTATTTAAATCATTATTATTTCTCTTAAAATATAAATCATGATTTTGATTTATTTCTAAGTCAATATTATGTGTGTATAAATCAAGTGTTTGATCTGTTTGTAAATCAATGTTGTGTGTGTATAAGTCGAGTTTATCGTGTGTGTGCAAACCATTTTTATGTGTGTGCACTTCAAGATCTTTATGTGTATGAATCTCGAAGTCCTCGTGTGTGTACATCTCAAATGATTCTTCGTGCTTCTTCCCCTCAAACTCCTCGTGTGTGTGCATCTCAAATAATTCTTCGTGTATCTCACCCTTAAATGTCTCATGTGTGTGCATCTCAAATTCCTTGTGTGTCTCCCCTTTAAACCGCTCATTTGTTTCCCCCTTAAACACTTCATGTGTGTGCACCTCAAATTCCTTGTATGTCTCCCCTTTAAACACCTCATGTGTGTGCATATCTAAATGTTTGTTGGGTAAAGATAATTGAGACATCCAATGTGATCGACAGGGTTCAAACCAACAACGAAGTTCTGTAACTAAATTAACTAATAATTGAATGAGTTTATCTTCAAGATATAAATTTAATTCTGTGTTGTATAGTTTGAAAAATGTTTTTCGTTCATTTCGTCTAAATATGTAAATGTGTGTAATTATATCTTTACAATATGGACATCTGAATTTCTTGTATGCATACCTCTTCTTCAAACAGCACAGCCAACACAAAAATTTATGACAATTTGGACATTTCCATCGATAATGTAATTGTTGTGAACATTTCTGACACATTTCATTTTTGTTTTCAAATGGCTTTTTGAGGTGAGGTATATACCAATTTCTTATAATATCTCTAAATACACACGTTTCCAATATATTGGGTTGCATTGTTTGTGTGGGTAGTGTGTGTGTGGGGAAGGTGGGGGGGGAGAGGGTGGAGTGAG
>JADHZB010001106.1:0-15679 GCA_015657535.1 Nephromyces sp. MM_2019
GCTGGGGGTGCACGGCTACTACCTCCTACGCTTCTGGTTGGTCCTCTCCACAGCAGAGTTAACAGGGATTCGATACACACGCAGAGGAGGAAAACTGCAATCACCCGCCTGTAGGGAGTAAGACTGGGGTAGCCCCGAGGAATTGATAGGGTGGGGGGTTGGGCGTAAAACCACCCACAGCCCGAGATAGTTGCTATTGTGGCTAGAGCAATGACGCCGCAAAATGTGTCTGGTATCGAAATCTACTCGAGTTTCTTCACTTTCTCTATTGTGTGTGTGCGGTCTTGCGTGTTACGCGCTCTTGAAGCATGCCTTAGCTTGCACAACACACGCGTATCAACTAATAGGCTCTTAAGTATACTAGGCTGAATTATATCAAAGCAGTAAATATCCCTGGTGAGTATTAGAACATTATAGTCTAGGCAATGCTCACTGTGTGTGTGTGTACTTAAAGAGGAGCTCGTTTCGAGCAGACTGCAACACACACTAGATAGCCCCTCTTAAGCTTAGTAAGAGAATAGTACTTAACTAGCCTTATACTGTGCAAGTTGAACACTGTGGACCTGTTAGACACACGCAGGTTTACAGGTGCCCCAAGGCATCGGTAATTCCAAAGTCCAACCATACTGAGAGAGGTGGCGCACACACAGCCACTCATGCTCAGAGAGGTGCAAAACAAACACGCACATGCTCAGAGGTGCAAACACACACACACTCATGTTGAGAGAGGTGCGACACACACACCCACACTCAAAGAGACCTCACATACACACACATGCTCAAAGGGATCCCACATACGAAAACCCTCAAATACTTGCCCACAAAGAGTCGCAGAGCTTTATAGGAGAGATATAACATGCTTATATGGCTGGCAAGTTAAGCAACCAACAACACACAGGAAGGAATGTGTGTGTGCGTGTGTGCGTACGCATCAGGGGTATATTTCAGCGCCTATATATCAGCGTATAGACTCCTGCGTGTGTGCGCACCAGCATTCAGGGGACTTCGCACATGTGTGCAATAGATTCCACACACCTGCGTGTGTGCACCAGCTTTCAGGGGTCTTCGCATGTGTAAGTAACAACATCAACAAGTCTGTGTGTGTGTCCATCATCATGCCAATTGATGTCCTTACACCCACATGCACTGCACTACTTAATACTTTTAGTGTATATCTGTGCTCTCCTCTATGCTTGGCGCCCAAGTATACATACAGTAAGCAACACATACACACTAAAAAGCTTAAATTAGGGTTTTAACCTCAAAGAGAGATTTAAAGTAGATTAGCTGCAACACGAAGAGGATAAGCAATACAACAGACCTCCCTATAGTCCACCATAGAACGTGTGTATTAGCCAGCTGACCCATCTCCTCATGTATCTGTGCCCTGATAAGAGAAGAAAAGAGAGTTTACCTTTTGAGTATCTACCATACATCAGAGAAGAATATGAGGAGGAGGGGTGTATGTACACTCCTTTAAGGCGCTTAAGAAGACATCATGGCTTAAACATCATCACCACATACATGCACACACGCATATCTTTTGAAAACTTCGTACACAGGCACACACACAGGCACACAAACACACACTTCACCCTCACAGACACTCCTCCATCACATACACTCTCACCCACATAAGACACTATTCAACCCACCTTTCCAGCATAGTTGCTTGTTCGCTAACCATCTTCGCGACTAAATAAGAGAAGTTCTCGATGGCAGCTTGAGTCCTATCAGTCTGCTCGGAAGTCGCGGCTTTTTTGCGTGCTTGTTCCATGAAAGTCGCACGGAAGTTCATAATGAGGAGCCCACGGAGTGCTTCATTGTTATGAAAGCACAGGGAGAACAGAGCTGATTCTTCTACCTTTCAGGAGAGAAGCAGCACAAGAAGATGTAGGGGGGTGTATGTAAACTGCTGAGAGAGAGCGAGTAGCACACACAAGAGAGGGAGAGAGAAAGACCTCTCACAGTAAGAAAAGAGGACGTGTATACTTTATTACCACAAAAATGGCGCAATTTTGCAGGGATAGAATAGAATTATACTAGTAGGTGGAAGGGGCGAAACATGAAGAGGAGAGTGTATATACACTCCCTATATAAAGTTCCAGGTGAAAATACACAGAGAGAAGAGATGGCATAGATAATGGCCTGAAGATGAAGGTGTATGTACACTCCGTAAGAGTCCCGTTATGAAGTATAAAAATAATACTTAGGACTTGAAACTTCCAGGCAATGCTAAAATGCAATCAAACACATACACCAGCTAGTGCACACATCTGCTATCAGATCGAAAATTGCTATCAAACACTAGCACATACATGCACACTACAGTAGCCTCTTCATAGCCTATACTCCTGGGACATTTCACTGAAAACAGTACTCTGCCTTATATTTCAGTCTTTGCACATGTCCCCACCATCACCTTACAGGTGTACATACACCGTAGCAACAATGAAAAACTGACTAACTACCCCCACACACAGCCACTCACTTGGTAATCGATATTTCCAACAGCTTCTATGCTTGAAAATCGCTTGGGATGAGCCTCGCAAACTGGAGAGAGGCAATGTAATTCCATCACTATAGAGCCTGTATCTCCAAAGAATTGCCAGTTGCTATGAAAGAGAGAAAATAAATAATAAAATTAACAGACACACACGAGGCAAAAAACCAAACGCACACACAAGGATACACACACAAACACACGCAAAAACTTAACAATACACACAAAAGTGCATCCACGCACGCAAACACACTTACACATAAAAACACAACACTACACACACAAACAAAAGTAACAATATATCAACAAAACACAGCAACACCCACACACACTCAATCACGCACATAACAACACACCCAAACACACACACCTACCCAACGATGGACTGAGAAGCCTTCGCATCAAAGTAAAAACATTCTGCGCTCCTCGCAGGAAGCATCATATACATTCCTTCCACAACGCCATAATGCAAGGAGAACATGAAAAAGGAAGAAACCAGGGAGAGAAGAGGAAACCTCGCCATTTGAAGCCCAAATTTTTGCCCTTTTATTCTCTTTACTCATACACAACTACTCTGAAGAGAGATTCACACACACACGGTTCAGTCTTTAGATTCACCCGAAAAACTGTTTTGCAGACAACACACAGGGAATATATACTGAAAAAGTTCGTGTGTGTGCGTGTTTCTTCCTACGATCACACATGAAGCAGTGGCTTGTTTTTCAGCGAAAATTTATAGCAAAATACATGAAATCTACACAATAAGAAGCTAAATATGTCTGTTTACTAAGAAGAACCAAAAAGGAGGAAAGCAGCTGAATAGAAGAAGAAAAGAAGAGGAAAAGAGGGGAAAATAGTGGAAAAGAGGGGATACATATACAAAAATACCAACAAACATCAAAAAGCATCAAAAAAACATGGAAAAAACACCAAAATAGCGTCGAAGAAGAAGATCATCAACAAAAGCGAATGTAGTGAGGTGATCGACTTTATCAGCTCCCAGAAGAATCTTCTAGAAGTTCCTTCATTCATCGCAAGCTATTCTAACGCTGAGCTTTAAAGGAAAACGATGGTGTGCAACTGAAGAGGAAGAAGATGATGAAGATGAAGAAGAAACAGAAGCAATACGGGAAGCAAAGGAAGAACAAGAAACACTGGAAGAAGATAAACCACGAAGAAGATGATGAAAATCATAAGCTCCACCCTCCAACTAGCAACTTCATTGGCCACAGGCTTTGAGTCACTAGCAAAATCATTGCATTCGTCGTGGTGCACACACCGTCTTTCGCATGCAGTGAAGCATCCACTAAATCGAAGGAATAACAAGGTCTAGTTCGCTCTGTGTGTGTGGAGGATATTCACACACGCACTAGTAAATGTTAGTAGTATAGATCTTGCTGTTTTAGTAGACAGGTATGGTGTGTGCAATGCTATCAGATGGCTTTTCTAGAGTTATTGGGTGATAAAATAGCCTTTAGGGTCATAACCTAGACTCTGGAAGCAGAAGCTAATTGCTAGAAGCCGTCGAGTTGTCACTAGTTTTGTATGCAAAAATTGCCCGCGTAATATAAGCTTAGCAATGCAGAAATTTTAGCAGTTTAGAGGTAGTTTAGGCAGGTGGCGATTTTGTGTTTGAAACTAGCGCAGTAGCTGGGAATAGTGTGTGTGAGTGTGTGTTCGCATGAAATGTGATACGGTAGGCTCAAAAAGCTGTGTGTGTGTGCGTGCGCATGTATTGAAATATGGCAGATTCGAAAAGCTGTGTGTGCATGTGTGTGCGTGTGATGTGCGTGCTGTTTGTGTGTGTGTGTGCATAAACCGAAATAGAGCAACCATGCACATCTATATATAGAGCTATATCGTATGGAGCTTGTTTTGCACGTAATACTAAGTGTGCGCGAGTGTGATACTTTTATTTACAAAAATAATAGTCCTAACGACTGTAATTTCCTCAAAATCGCTGTAACAAATGATGAATTCATTTTCTGACAGCCTGCATTATATACTACAGCTTTGCGGAGTTGGAAAGCGCCACAGAAGCTCCAGAGTGTGTGTGACCACAATAAGGTTCCGTGTGTGTGAGTCTGTCTCAGCATTGCTTATTGTAGCATTTAAAGCCTAGTGTGTGAAGAAGGGGCAAAGCGAGTGCATTCGTATCTATTCCAAGCGGAAACTCTCCTCATCCCCTGTATCGGTCTCAAGCTACACACACATAGAGGATCAAGAAACTAGCGTAACACACACGCATGACAAAATACAGAATATAAACACACACCAAAGCTACAGACGCACACACATCCAAACTTACACACATGCACACACACCAACACACACACACCAAGAGCTGAATCCAAAGTAATTGCAGATACTTTTTCTTCGAACCCACATCCCTTTCGTGATGGAGAGTCAACCATCCCTGCTGCTGCTGATCCACCATAGTATGCGCTACTTTAACAGCATAAACGTGCCGTATACATGTAATTTTGCCTTGCATGGATTATCGCAGTAAAGCTATCAGCCTTTAGATTTTCTTCATTATCAGCAATTTTTCAAATCATAGAACAGGGCTTATTGATCGAGTATCTTAAAATCAGAGCTTTTTAGACTCTAGCTCAGAGTCAAATATCACTACACCATTTCTTCCATTCTATGGTACTATGAACTATCTGGTGCATAGCAGCATCGATGGATGAAGCAGTAATACCAATTATATTACTGTTAATGGCTTTAGCAGAGCTTCACCTTCCCTACACAACGAAGAATGTTCCTAATGGAATACACCTAGCCTTTGAAAAAGTGGTTAATTTATACTAGAAATAGAATACTCTAAGCTAATAGTTATCATACAAAAAATTCCTTTTCTTCAGGCTAGATGTGGAATCCTTTGCCGTCAAGACCTAATAGATGAGACACATAATGACCTAGAGCACGACTTAGGATGCTGGGAACAGCCATTCCTTTGCTATAATTACACTAGAAAATTCTCTAGAGATTGGCATTCGGAAGCTTTTGAGATCAAAACAAAACTTCAAGCTCTTTTCTGTAAGTTTAAGCCACTCCTGATGTGTAACTATAGCAATAGGTTAAACGCATATGCGTATCCTTATCTTATGAATCTCTAGCAACGCAATAAACATATATACCCACATGATACGCACCTCTAGCAACACGCTGTATACACACATATTCGCCTCTACACGTATTTTCGGGCAACTATACAAACATGTCATGCACTTTGGTAATAGCTGCTTCATCTGTTTCTGCAGCCTTCCAAGCTTGTCCTGTGGCCTCCCATGACATTATATCTTTATCCAGCTCCGCATCCTCTGCATGTTCTTCCGTTTTCCTTACTTCTGCCTGTGCTTTAGCTATGGCTTGCGCCTTACGTGCCCTCCTACCTCCTGTCTTAAGCCTTGTCAGCACGTTTCTTACATCGAAACTATACGTCCAAAATGAGGGTCTGCTTTCAAACATTCAACACACCAAGATATCGCTATACGAGTGCAACAAAGTTTACCTCTTTGTGGGCTATTAGCAACACCATGAGTTGGTACTCTAACATGGATTATGAGGTAGTAGCTAAAGACAACGTAGAGTACGGTTGTGGGGATAGACTGTGGAAGGATTGAAAGTTGCAGCACAATGTTGAGAAATATTCCACCGAAAAAAACCTAGAAAAAAGCGAATTTATATCAAAATATGAGCAAAACTCGCATTGAGCCTCTACCCTCGGTATATAACTACTGCTTGTCGCACAATCCCCACAAAAATAAAGTGCAATAATGTGCTTGTGCCCATGCATTGTCTATCCATTAGATTATTTCAGTAAAACCGAAATCCAACTCCCAGCTGCACTATAAAAACATGATACATTCACTTTTTCCCAAAATAAGCAATATAACACAAACTCCCATGACACTCGATATTTTTACTATTAATTATATTCCAATTTTGCATTGAGTCCAAGAAACTACATTCCTTGAACCACAAACACACACTCGCGACGTCTCAATCAACGTTCCCATCTTGAAAGGCTAAAACGCTTACGAGTTTGACGGATTAAAGTGAGCGTTAATAGCCGACATTGTTGCAGCTCCTCCCGTTACTGCTGCAGCGCTGCTTCCTACTGCTATAGCAGCAATTGTGGCTGCGGAAGTAGCTACAACAAGTGGTGCCACGGTGGTAGTAGTAGTTTCCTCAGGTTCTGGCGGAGGGACTTCTTCGCTTGCTTCTCCCGCGGGGCACAACAACTTGTATATTTGCATAGCATCGTCTCTTAAGACATCAGCGGTTGCATAATTTATAAAGTTATTACATTGGTATACACTGTCCCGATAGCAGACAAGCATTTCTTTTATAGATTGCTCGTACAATAATCTGTCTGCATTACTTATCGCTGGATCTGCTAACCCTATCGTACCTACAATTACTTGGAGAGTTGGAAATGTTGAGTATAACGTTGTTAAGCTATTGGCCACACTATCTGGTTTTAAATCAGTGGGTGATAAAATTGACAGTTTAGGGATAGCGGAGAGGAATAAATTTTCGAGATGTGGAGACCCACGGCGATACAGGGTAAAATCTCCTATAACTAGCATAATCCTGTGTGCAAGTAGTACAGCTCTTTCTTCGAATGAATTTTGGGCCCTATCAAAGACTTCAATTGGATGGTAGCTATCGTAGGGTATCGCTGTCAGAGACGAAAAAATATCTTGAAGTTCGCTAGTATTCCTGGCAGATGAGCTATACACCTCATCGGTGAAAGTGCCATCTGCATTTACGGTGCTCTGTACTACGTACAACACAGCATGTACGCGTTCCTCAGATATTGGTAAACGTTCCAGTATAGTGTTCAGTGCTACCTTTATTGGCGTACGCGGTATATCGGCTGAAGTTTCAGATTGAGTGAAAACAAAGATAACAAGGTCCGTTGGCTGGTTACTGCATGCTGTTGGGGGCTTGGTAGTGGTTGCCGTACTAGTAGTAGTAGTAGTAGTAGCACTCGTTTCTCCAGAAGCTAACTTTAAGTGGTCAGTGACTTCACTGTTTACTACAACATCTTCTGCTGGTAGCCGCCTCGAGGATGGATATGGATGAAGTGTAGATAGTGGCAATGGTAAAGCATGGGAATTAGCGAGGCAAAGCTGTGAAGTGGACCCTTGGTGTGTGTGTGTGCAACGGCCACTCACAAGATGCTCTAGGTTGATTTCTGCCGCTGATGATTGCAGTTTTCTGGTACCTGTTGTTGATCTAGTTTGGGCAGCAGAGTACTGCTTCTCTTTGGTAGCTCCTGGTTTCGCGCCATTTTCATTACGCTTTTTATTGTAGTTGCTTTGTTGACCGGACAGCTCCACTTCTCTGAGAAGAGAAGGGCCATTGCCACGGGGTTGCGTCTGCTGTTCAAGAAGAGTACCTACTTCTTCAGGAGTTAAGTAGGGAGAATAATTAAAAAAATTGTCTTTTGCTGTTGCAGTTCCAATGTTTCTCACAGCATGACCAGCCGGCACTTGTAATTCTGGTAGATTACCGACTTCGGGGCGTGGCATGGGACGTTTATTACCAATGCCAGTACTATTCCTAGAAGGGGGGGTTGCAAAAAGCAGAGCAGAACGAGGTACTCCTCCGTCTTGGTGAAGCCATGACACGGTGTCTCCAGCACTTTGAAACTCCTGCTCTGTGGACTCCTGATTCAGCGAAATGGAAGTTTGTGCTTTAGCAACATCCTCAATATGCTGCGGGATGAAGTTAGCCTTGGTACTATGCGTGGCGGACACGTGAAATGATTCGTTTCCGCTCTTGATGGGAAGCGGCAATCTTCGCTCGAATCTCGGACTCCTGGTATCTACGAAGATCACAGGATGTATACCTCATAGGGCACATCATTTTTAATTCAGACTAAGGGCGAGTGCATACTTGAGGATATTTCATTATTTTAAGCGTGCTTTACTACTGCTGGCTAGTATATTTATTTGAATTACACTTTGCTTATGCTTTAATAATGAAAAGCAACTCTTAATTAGAGCTGTGCTTATATTCTTAAAATATAGTCAGTGTGAACCAATGGAATGAAAATTGCAAGTGTATGGCAACCTCACATAAATTCATAACTTTACTTTATTAAAAAGAGCAAATATGGGGAATATTTTCTACGGATAAAGGAAGTATATCTAACAGCACTGAGAGTTTCAGGCATCACAGACTCAGGATCCACAGTGTCAGACGTCAGAGTCTCAGGTGTCATATTTGTATGTATCAGAACCCACCCCCAGCAGAATCTCAACAATCAACAACACGGAAGGTTCAGAGCAAGTTGCGTTATTTACCTAATTTTCCATGAAGCAGCAACAGAAGAGCTCCGAAACATGGGAAAACTGTTGCTATATAGAACTTCACGAAGGTGCGTGGCATGATGCCCTTTCGAAGGCTACCAGGAACTGTAGCAACATGTTTGGGGAGTTGTGATTGGATTATTGAGTGAAGTAAGCGGCTCTTTTCTAGTTATTCCGACTTGTTCGCTAACCTGGGAGATAAGCTTTTTTCTGTGGAATCTTGAGGTACCTTCTCCGAATTAGTGAAAGAAAGTATGAGGCTTTCCACTACGCTATTGGTAAATGTATAGACGATTACTCTAGGTGCTATCTTTGCTGTAATCTGATCATCAACTAGGCAAGTGGCCCCAAACTGGAATAGAAGAAGTATGAAAAGAGCACAAATGGATATTTGCTGCCAAAACGACTGAGCAACAAAAAATCACCGAGCCTATTCGAGAATTTTCCTGCCATACTTGTAGAGGGACTTACCAAGCATCTAACGAGTCAACAAATGATTTTTTTTTTGAGCCAGTAAGCATTTCCAAAAAATAGTTCCCGTAAAATTTTAGATACCCTCTTGTGGACTGTTTGAACAGTAGTAAAAAAACTCAAGCTCAATCAAAAGGAAACATGTTCTTTCTTTTCTCTTGCAGTTCGTACATGATTACGTGTCTATGCAATTTAATCAACAGGCAAGGGAGTAGGCTTTAGATCGTAAGCTGGGATAAGTGGCACTAAAGAATTACCAGCCTGAAGTTTGTGGAGATGCGATTTATAGCCTGAGTGCTTCTTGCAACGAAATAGATCGTAACATGGGCAGAAAAAACATTAAGCTAGCAAAAACTGCATCGCATTACGACTACTGCACGAGGTTTGTGGAAGGCGATGCAAAAACATTTTGTAGCACCGCAGGTGAAATCTTAAATGGCGGCATCAAGCGGTTTGCTCGGTACAGCAACTCGTATTCTTCTTCTTTTAGAAAAGGCAGCTGTCCTGTGGCTAATTAACTAGTAAAGCTAGTGTATCTGGCAGCAACGAATAACCAAGAGCTAAGCATAAAACCGGGTGGCAAGGGAGGAATTAGTAGCAAGGAAGGGGCTTGTAAATGTACCAATCGACCGGTTGCTGTTACTTATTGCTCGCCTCTAATTTTCTTTACTATTTCTCAGTAACTTTAATTCGCCTTGCGGTTTCCAGCCGACGTGAAGTTCATAGCTGAACCGAAGCTTTTCATGGAAGTATTGTATAGCGGGTGAACATTCACACACTCCTTCCATAGGACCTAGGATTTGGCTGCGGAAAAAAGAGGATATCAAGGGACTAGGCATTTGTCTGGCTCCAGAATTAGTACACCATTTTCTGGCTCGCATACTTGAGGAGCTAGCTGTTAAAACCCAGAGCGTTTGTCCTGGCTAAATTCCGAAAAATAGATAGAGTGCTTTTCCTGTTGAAGTCTAGAGTAATCAATTACAATTCTTATGGCAGTTAGCGGCATATTTCTATAACTTTCGAGTCTCTGGTTAGTTATAGAAAATTATGAAAGCATGTATGTGTGCTGTGTGTCCCTTGTGTGTGCCGTTGGTCCGTATTCGCATAACGCGACATTGCTATGGCTTAGAAAGTCAACGAATATGCCTCTCACGGAGCTAAGTACCTCTTGGATACTCTAAACTTAGGACAGGAGGGTTGGGTCATTTGCTTCGGTAGCAGCCTAGTCACACTCTGCTTTTGAAGTAGGATTATTGAAGATTGTGTTGATTTGCTAAAAACATGTTGCTTCCCCTTTTGCGTGTGGGAAAGGGAACTGAAACGCGTTAACTCAGGATATAGCATTGATGTGTTGGTAATTCTTGGCTGCTTAGTCTTAATCGGTTAGATGGAGTAGCGATCTTGCAGATAAGCATGCTCATAGTGAGTGTAAGAGTAAATAAGATTGTGATGATAGTTCCTATAGTCGACTGATATAGCCACGGGTTTGCAGTGGCAATTCCAAAGTAGGGTGCAAGAATTGGGTGGCGAAACCTCCTTGCATGGCTGAGGAGGACGAACCAGCCGTGTGTGCCTTGTTTTCCTTGCGTGCCTTGCTTTCCTTGAGTGCCTTGTTTGCCGTGTGCAACTGCGTACGTCCTGTCTGTGTGTTATGCATGCTGTCTCTATGCGGTGTGTGTACGTGCTCTAAACTTATGGTACAAAATCCGATCACAAAGGCCACACAGCACATAACTACACACAACCTAGCCTTGACTTTTCGCGGAGGGGACATACGGAGGGCAACGTTTCCTGTGTATAATGAAGTTTTCCCCATTACCAAGAGAGACGCGTTTTGTGTGTGTAAAAAATCTTTTTTCTGAAGAAAAAGAGAATCTCTCTCTCGAATATAGTGTGTTTAAAGCTCCAGTAGAGCGGTTTTTTTCATACACGTAAAGACGCTGTAACTAATCAGCTCAGTTGCTTACTAAATACCGACTTTTCCAGAAACAGGAAATGCTAAGTCGAACATGAGAAGGTTGTTCATTTTATAGCTAGTAATCAAGAGTCAGGTAATGGCAGGAGAGAAGCGTATACATACAGCTATACACACACAACAGCAGAGCAAAATACCTGATTTAAGCCTTAATCATGTTTAGCAGAGAGGCTTTCAGGGTAGAGCTTGTATTCTAGCATTAATATAGGGCCTCCTGTGTTATGCCTAATATAAGGCTTCAGCTGTTTTTTCATCAGCGGCAACACCACTGGAGAAATCAGAGTGTTTCAGGATGAGGTGTTTATAAGAAAGTGAAATGAAGAAAACTCTGTTTTATAAATTGCAAACACCCACACAATCAGGAAGATATTGAGCAGGTAAAAGTGGGTAATAAATTAAGCATCAGATGGAAGAAAAAAATGATTTTGTTTCGTAAAATTCGCTTCTATCATCTTCTTGAAAAGAAATTAGTGGTTTTCTGCAGGTGAAACTTCCAAAAGAAAAGCACACATTTGAAGCTCCTAGCAACATTCAGGCAAAAAGTCGAAAAAACTGTTAATTTCATTCCTTTATGTTTTGCTAGGTGAGGCCCTGAGGAATATCACAAGCGCTAGGAAGCCTAATTCGTTGGTTGGGGGGAAAAAAACCCCACTTTATCCCCAAAGAAACACAATGCCCTCCCTCATCATTTCGCACCCTCCCAAGTGATGATGTCGGAGTAGGGGTTGTGAAGGAGGTTGGTACCATTATAGGAGTGTATCAGCAAGCATAATAAAGGATTAACCATTTGTTCTACAACATCTCGATACTCTGTCATTTGATCAAATATACATATAGATTCTTGACTAGGGTATATATATATGGAGGATTTATCTCACACACATCTTCCAAAATCATCAAATTCACTAAAAAAGTAGCAGACATTTACAACTTAATTTTTCATTTAATATAATAATGTATTATTTGATAATAATGGAAAAATATTAATATTTTTTCCATATTCTTCTGGACTTAAACAATGACCCAACTCGAACATTTAAGCAAACAATGCAATGCTTTTCTCCAAGACGTAGCGAGCTCCGCACCAGGCGCAAAAAGCAAGAACGGCAGTAAAATCAAAGGTAAGCCTGCAGACAATAGCAGGAAATACAGCACATGGAAGGCTGTAGGCAGTGAAGTAGAAGATATCCAACTAGTTTGTAAAACCTTCAAAAATCAACATAGTAAGAACATCTGTTTTAATCAATACATGGAAGAATAAGGAAAATGTTAACGAATCAGTTTTGTTGCTAAAATTACATGAGTAGACGCAGAAAGCTACTTAGTTGAGCGTTTCAAGAGAAAAAACAAGATACTGGCTGAAAAATAACAAAATTGCTCTAACTCAACACGTGAAAAAGCATAGAAAAGATACTCACACTCATGTCAACGGAAGAGGAGGGAATATAAGAATTATTAAAGAAGATCAAAGAGAGTAGGGTTGGCTTAGCCACAGGCTAGCAACATAATTCAAGCATAGACTGCCAATATACGCATACATATAATGATTTAAAAATGCCAGCGCACTACGGTGACTTGTATATTCAGACTGAAAGCGATCCATGCATTCCATGATCTAATGCCACACCATGAATATTCCAGGTATTAATTGAAAACATAACAATGTGGCGTGTGCACAAATAACTTAAGAAATACAAACAGGAACATTGCCACATACTTGTCAATAGTATAAGCCCGAAGAGAAAAGTAAAGCAATATCATACAGATAGAAAAACCCGTGCAGAGAATTAGAACACCCCTAAAAAATAATGTCATTCCAAGCAGTAAACAACCAATAACTTTCATACAAAATTGGAGCAAAAGCCTTTACATAAGTATTCACCCATTAGAATTAAGACTTCACGGTTTAGAGTTTAACCCCTAAGAAATAGGGATTAGGGTCTAGGGTTTAGGGTTTAGGGTGCGTGTCTGTGTTCACGGAGGTGTATGTGCTTGAGTTCGTGCCAATGCGTGTTTTTTTGTGAAGGTGCAAGTGTTTGTGAGTTCTTGGAGGTGTGCTTGCGCGTCGCGGTGTGTGAAGGTGTAGATGTGTGTGTGTGGCTATTCAATGGGTCTTTGGATGATGGAATTTCAGCAGATCTTTTTGCTATTCGATTGAGTGACATCATTCGGAAGAATAAGAAAACTTCATTCGAAGTGAGTGCTTGAGGCTATCCCCAGCAATAGAACCCTTTGTAGCATCCAAAAGTAAAGAGTGGCACACATACACACACAAACAAAAGCACACACACAAACACCCACTTACATTCACAAGGACACCCACAAACAACCACATACACAAACACGCACTCACAAGCACACACAGGCACAAACAAACACACACTAACACATACTCACAAACACACACTCACAACCACACACACAAACAGACATAATAGAATAGATATTTTTTTCATCAGAAAAATGGCATGAATTTCCGCATTTTCAAGAGAAATCACCCCCAACAGCTTTCAACATATTTCAAGCACCAAATAAAACTATATGAATACTTTAAAGGTTTTTATAGCCGTTTGTACGCACACACACACATATTTTAGCTGATACATACAAAATGAAGGACTACTTCACTTCAAGTTCTAAAGAGCTAGATATGCCATGACAAAATCCAATCTTCAGCCAAGCTTTACTAAATAACATAAAACCACCATGAAAATCTAGACGTATAGTAATGAAGCAAACAACTTGTTTCAGTCTTGGGATACACACAGACAGATAGATAATACACGGAAACATCGATACACACATATAAATAGATAAAATAAAAAAAAACAAATAGATAAACGCACACACACGCACACACATACACACAAATTAATTACTTATTTCGAGCTGTAATGGAGCTAGGAAGTAGCACACACACAATATTCTTTATAGGGAGGGTTTCGAAACTCTCGAATGATAAACACACACAAGCCAACTTCAATTCAGATAATAGCAAACTCCGTAATTAAGCTATTAACTGCGATGTATTCAATGAAATTTACATCATGTTCAGTGTAATTACACTCTGCGATATCTTCAATGGAAGCTTCATTTCCATGTTCAGTGTAACTAAACTGGAATAGAGGGATCTTCAAGAAATTGCAAGCCTAGAGTGTCGTTAGTGCACTCATCACGATACCCCACACACTATATACTACTCCTAATTATGATAGATGCACCTCTGAAGCCTAACACACTCTGAAGCTTCCTCATACACTCCTTCCTGTTTCAGCATCTTCAAACAATAATTTTCTAAAACCCATCAATATGAGTTAAAATCCACCTTATGATGTCCGGAGGATGAGGGAAAAACCTTTAGGAGAGCAGCTACAATGAGACTCTTTAACCTGAGGGAGCAGCAAAATAGGGGGGGAATGGGGGTTGGAAACAATTGACGATCAGGAAGGTGAGGTGTACGTACACTAAGGATTAGGGAGGGGAGAGAAGATGATAACTGGGAATGGGGGTGTACGTAGACATTGATTCCTAGCAGTTGATACACAGAGAAAGCTGGATACGAGCGCGTTTGCAGGCAATGGCTATTCACGTAAGTAAAAAGGCATGCTATAAGATGCCTAATTTCATCGCAGACGTTAAAAATAAAGATTAGAGCAGGGAACCAAATATAGGCAGAAGGTTATACAGATGCACACACACAAAAGTTGGTACTCTAGGTATGAACTACGGATCACCTTGTAGCAGCTATTTATCTCATTTTTCGCTGACCTTTAAGGTATGTATACTTTCCGCCCAATGCTATTAATTAATGAAACATCTACAGGAGCAAATGCCTGAGTTGAAGAGAGAAACACACACATATATATACGTATTTTTGCAGCACCGAGATTCAGTGTGCAGATATACAATCCTCGAATATACGTCCAGCAACACACACACATATACAAACCACAAGCTTCGACCAAGCACGCATACTCATTCCCAAACCGCGTATACACCCTATGTAGACACACACATCCAGATACACCCCTCAATCGCACACACATCCCCTCCACACACACACAGGGTAACTCACAAAGGTTTCCGCAGGCATAGTATTCTTAAGAGAGAAGTGGTATTGCTCAGCATAAGGACTGGAAAAAACGGCCTGCATACTTGATAAATATCGATTATACGGAATGGAGCACATGCTAGGATCGTTATGCATCACAATTAACAAATCATCCTGGAAAGAGATCTTCAAAATTTTACAAGCTCTTCTAATGAAGTCTTTTTTAAGCTCTGGCGCTATATGATCCTCATTACAGTATAGGCTCTGCACAGAAACGAAACACACACACAGATTTGCACACACATATTTAGTGGATAACGTACTAGTGAGAGGTTAGTAGGCAAAGTGTG